>CM040239.1:167101235-167199999 GCA_022545495.1 Chrysanthemum lavandulifolium | reverse complement strand
CGTTGTGATAGGTTTGGTTCTACCTCGTGGAAGAACTCGGTATTTAGCCTTGTGTCGGATAAAGTGTAGGCAGCGTTGTGATAGGTTTGATTCTACCTCGTGGAAAAACTCGGTGTCTATCCTTGTACCGGATAAAGTGTAGGCGACGTTGTGAAGGCTTCTCTACCATATTAAGAAGCTTGTGTTGTGTAGTGCTTAGAAACTCTCGAGCTGGATACTCGGGGAGTGGAGTAGGGAAAGGAATGAGTCCTTTTAGCCGAACCACTATAAATACTTGTGTCCTGGTTTTGTGTTCCTTTACTCTTTATCTCTTTGCATTATTTATTTATATGTCTATCTATCAATATCCAACACACGATCTAAATGGATTGACATAAGTCGATCTAAATACTTTTAAAACAAAGTTTTAATCAGCAAAACTATTCAACCCCCCTTTCTAGGTTTCTACAAGGTTGTCCTATATTGTCAATTCGTACGGATCATGGTCGGAAATTTGATAATGAAGTGCAATTTGGAGCTTTTGTGACGCCAATGGCATCACTCATAATTTCTCGGCTCCTCGCACTCCACAATCAAATGGAGTTGTTGAAAGAAAAAATAAGACTTTACAAGAAATGAGTCAAACCATGCTTAGTGAACAATCTATCCATCAAAAGTTTTGGTGTGATGTCGTCGATACTTCAACTTACATTCTAAAAAGAATTTTAATTCAACCATTTATAGGTAAAACATCTTATGAATTATACATAATAAACCTTCATTACAACATTTTAAAGTATTCGGTAGCAAATATTTTATTCTAAATACCAAAGACTATCCAACAAAATTTGACCTGAAATCTTACGAATGAGTATTCTTAGGATATTCACCTAATAATAAAGAAACCATGGTTGTTGAGGAATAGTTAAATGTAATATTTGACGAATGTCCTCCTCCTCCTAAAACATCACCTTTGGTAGATGATGATATAATTGAAAACCAAGTCGTAGAAAAAAATCAAACATAGAAGTCAATAAAGAAGAATAACCATTAAAATATGACCCAACATATATTAGAGAATCTAAAAATTATCCACTTGAAAAAGTTATTTGTAAATTAAATGAAAGAACAATTAGATCTAAATCCCAAACCGAAAGTAATTTCTTTTGTTTCGTATCTTCACCTAAAAATATTAAAGAAGCTATAAAGATGAAAGTTGGGTCTTGGCTATACAAGAAGAGCTTAACCAATTTATAACAAATGATGTTTGGGACTTAATACCAACACCTAAAAATCAAACAATAATTGATACAAAACGGGTCTTTAGAAATAAATTAGACGAAAATGGTATTGTGTCTAGAAACAAAGCATAGTTGGTAGCACGAGGATATAAACAACAAGAGGGTATAAATTATGATGAGACATTCGCCCCGGTTGCTAGATTGGAATCCATACGGATACTTCTCGCGTATGATTGTGCTAATGAATTTAAACGTTCTCAAATGTATGTTAAAAGTGCATTCTTAAATAGTTTTATAAATAAAGAAGTATATGTGTCACAACCACCCGGTTTTGTCGATTTTGAGAAACCAAACCATGTTCATAAACTTAAGAAAGCACTATATGGCCTTAAACAAGCTCCGAAAGCTTGGTACAATCGCCTTAAAACAATTTTGTTAAAACATAATTATAAATTGGTCTAGTTAATAACACACTTTCTATTAAGAAAAGGGATTCTCAACTCATAATTGTTCAAATATACGTGGACGATATCATATTCGGATCTACTTGTCAAGAGCTTTGCGAATAATGGACGGCGAGTTTGAAATGAGTATGATAGTAGAACTAAACTTCTTCTTAGGTCTACAAATTAAACAATCAGAAGACGAAATCTTCTTTAACCCATCAAAATATATCAAAGAAATGTTAAAGAAATTCAGTCTAGAAGATAGTAAGCCCATTAAAACACCAATGTCAACGAAAACTAAACTCACCAAAGATGAAGAGAATTAGTCTATTGAAAATACTAAGTATAGAGACATGATATGGAGTTTATTTTATCTCACGGCTAGTAGACCGAATATCAAGTTTAATGTTTGTTTATGTGCTTGTTTTCAAGAAGATTCCAAAACGTCTTCATCTTGAAGCAGTAGAACACATTTTTAATAATATATTAAAGGAACAACGAACTTGGGATTATGGTATCCCAAAAGAACAGGAATAGAAACTATAATATACGCAGATTCGGATCACGCTGGAGATTACGTAGATAGGAAAAGTACAAGTGGTGTTTATACTTTCATGGGATGTTGCTTAACATCATGGTTTTAGAAGAAGCAAACTGCTCTTACCATCTCTACAACTGAAGCCGAGTATCTGTCCGGTGGAAAAGCATGCCAAAAAGTACTATGAATGAAACAAGCTCTCGTTCACTACGACATAAATCTCAACGACATTCCAATCATCTGTTACAGCAAATGTGCTATTGACTTAAGCAAAAATACCATATTACATTCTCGTACTAAACATATTGAAACCCGTCACCATTTTCTTCGTGATAATGTTCAAAAAGGAAAATCTCAATTTAAAAAGTTGTCTCGAAAGATAATATTGCCAATATTCTAACCAAACCCTTTAAATGTGAGTCGTTTAATCTTCTCAGATAAGGACTAGGACTTATGGAACATATTCCATTAATATATTTAGAAGTAGAAATGACAACTTGTTATTTCATAAGAAATACTCAAGTCGGTATCTTCAAATGTCATTTCCAAAAATCCACTAATCAACATTATCAACAACATATGTTGAAATGTAATCTAGCTACTAGGCATACACTTGAAAAATTAGGGGTACTAGTATCTCAAAGATATTAGTGGCGAAAAACCCATACATCACTTTAAGTCATCCTTAGTCTTTATAACATTATAAGTATCTTTACTCTCTCAAATCAAATATGAGTCTAGGAATTTAATTTTGCACAAAAAATAAATTAAGTAAGGTTCTTTGATCTAAATACAAGCAATTTTGTAAACTAGATACATACTTATTTTTTTAAAATTGCATTTTAAATTTAATAAATCGATTGTTGCATAAAAATATTTATTTATTTATTTTTTCATTATTATTATTTTTGGTTTCAAATAAAAACTTCTCACAACTAGGACATTCATCGAAAATAATGCATCGTAAATACAAAAATACTTTTCATTCATACATACAAGTCTCTTGAATACTAAAGGGAATACATAACTAATACGTATTTGCAGGTACATTCAAACGAAGCAACAATAAATATAGGAGAGTTTGGGTTATCTAAAAATCATTTTGATTTTTTTTATCTTAGAGTCGAAATAACCACGCCTCCACATTGTTTGCATATAGATACACACTGGACTTTTTTTGACAAAAGACACTCTTATTTTTTGCTTTTGTGTTCGATGAAAACTAGATATTAGTATATAAATTAAATTCATCACATACTAACTCATGCCTTTACATCTTTTGTTGATTATATACCATCAACTTTAACTTACTATAGTTCATATTAGGTATTATGATAGAAACATTACAATTTAGATGAGTTTTCTGCATTTACAATTGCTCACTGAGCTGTTCTATCTGCAACAACCATGGATCCATTCGTCACTGAAAGACGAATCCCTTTTTTGAAAGGGATCGGTGGATCTGTGCTATCTGTTGCACAAATATGAATTTTTCACCATTTAATGTTTCGATAACAATAACTTTTACCTCTTTTGCACTCAACTTCATTATAAGCTGATCTCTTTGACTTAGTGAGTTGACAAGCACTTTAGGCATATCAAATGAATAGATTGGGAAGAATTTTTTAATGGCTAAACATCAAATCAAATGCATGGTTTTTAGTTATAAGTAAGTTTGCATCTCACCACCATCTTCACCTTCAACACCATAATAATCTCCTGTGATTTTTCAGCCTTTCCTTACTCACCAAAATGACAAAAACCTCAAGTGCTTCGTCAAACAACCAAGTCTCTTGTTGAACCGCTAGGATTAGTGTTCGTCCGTGTTGTTTCATCAATATTGATTCATCAAATGAATCATCACCAATCCAAGAATTCAATCTTGATACTCCATTAGCACCACATTCTTCACCATTAAGTACACCAAAAACCACACAACCATCTTCACCACTAGGAACACCAAAAACACCACCACCTATCAGATCTATAACTCCTCCACCGACACCATCTCAACAACCAAAAGAAACACCATTATTGACAACCAACATTGAGCCTCTTGAGCTTATATTCACTACTCATCCTACTTCTCCATGTCCTTTTTATGGATACTTTGGCAGATTTGCCACCGAGGACTACAAATCCTCCACCACTACCTACGTTTGAGTCAATTGAACGTATTGCTAATGAACCTCCACGTCCAAATTTTGTCCTGGACCAAATGCAAATTGAACCTCTTCAACCATACTTTCCCACTTATCAATAAATTGATGATTTTTGGATGAATGGTCAACCACCACCACCACAACCCACTCATAACACAAATTTTTGCCAACATTGTCAACACACACAAGTTCTCGTGTATGAAGTGCGCGATGAATTGCGTTTCATCTTGAACCTTATTATCGAATTTTTGGACGTTCTCATCCACCAAAACCTCCTATAAAAACCTTAGTGTCAAAGATGCAAGCTTAGTAGGATATCTATTTTTTGTTTAGTATTTAATTTCTAGTTTTCTAGACATATTAGGAATTAACCATGTTCTTAGTTTTACTTATGCTTGTAATGTGGTCTATAATTACAGCTTTCATAAGATTTTTTATTACATGGTTATATTTTCCACTTTATTGTGTCATTTATATGTTGGCTTAGTATCCAATAACTATTGTTCAAATCATTATAAGCATATGTCCAATAAATATTATAGCTCTAGACTATAATATTTTAACTAACACTTTGTTTTGTAGGATCATTTTGAGAAACTCCAAGCACGAGGGAGCTCTTGTCATATTTGCATATTCTCATCTTTTGGCGACCATATTATTGCACCATTTTTTTTGTAGCTCCAAAATTCATATTATTATTTTATCTTGACGTCCTCATCAAGGGAGAGCAACAGTCAAGGGGGAGCTTGCGCATTTGTTAGTTATCTTTCGACGCTCTAAAAACACATTAACACCTACACACATCAACCAATCCAAAATAATTTCAAGGTTAAAATTCACAAAAAAAAATTAGGGGTCTTAGTTTTAACATGGTATCCTTGTCGATTTCCATAGCCATGTTGACCCTCATTCCCCCAATTCATAAACATGGGGTCACTAAACCGTCCTCTTGGTCTTCCAGCAAGAACTCCATAACCATTATATCATTCCTTATTCGAAGGCCCGTTGGAACCAACATGTCCCCGAAATCGATTAGGAGACTGGTTGCACAGATGGTCATCAAAGTTTACATCATTGTTATGACGAAAGTTAAAATCACCATGATTTCTACCCTCGTAAATTTGTGTGATTGCCACCACCCACGATCCAGATCGTAATTCTTCAAGAACAATGTACATACTCACGAATTTGGATTTGGGATCGGTGTTCATAGAATCCATGTCTTCGGTTGACCGTACCACCACTCGTAGCACGAATTTTTGGATTATTTACATTACTCACTAGGATACTAACAAGGTCCGATGCCAACTTATGAAGGACTCAAAAGCTAATATTGTACCCCTAGTCCAAGGAATGATAAATGAGGATGAAACCTCAAGGGAATAAACCCTAACAAGAGATAAAATTCTAAAACACGTAATTTATTAATAATCCAAAATTAATTACAGTGTAAAAAAGCCTTACATTCATAAGGATATAACAATATAAGGCTTGGAGGAAAAGAAACATGGTTTTGCACTGAAACCCCCCAAATGCGGCGCATTTGCCAAACAGGTGGTGGCCTCTTTTCTTTTGTTGCTCAAATGCGGCTTGATGTGGTACATTTGGGTCTTTTCGACCATCTTTTATCTTGTGTTGCTTCTTATGAACTTCCATATGCCTCTTGGTCTCAATCTTTGTCCGCATCAATTAGTGATGGTGATGAAACCATTGCGAGGTAAAAGTAATACGACAACGGTTGGGAGAGAAACAATGCGCTAATGTAACATCAATCGTTGATGCAAATGTGCTAACCATAGAATCTTGAAATGTGTTTTTCACTTATTTCCTCATCGAATATATTCTCTTAATTTTGCGGAGTAGAATTATCGCATGGAAAATGGGAAAAATCATTTTCTTTAGAGAAAAAGGTACGATGCATTGTTCTTGACATTTTTTCCCAACAATATCAAAATTACTATACCGGCTTCGATGTTGGTGGCCAAAGTTTATGGGGAAACAACTTAATGTTCTCACTGCAGATTAATAGATCCAATGTTAATCCTAGTTCAACAATAACTTTTAACAATTCAACGTAACACACCTAAACTTGTTATCTTAACCTACAAATTATTTTTAAGAAAAAGTGTACATTGTTAGAAAAATAAATTTCGTAATGTATCCAAAAATCTCATTCTAGACATAAAATGTACAAAGTTTTATAAAATTAATCGTGAAAACTATATAAGCAAATGAAAAAGCATCTTTGGCTTTTTAATCTCACATATGGGGTTTAACCGATATTTTTAAAATCTTTTAATTTTCTCTAACCAACTCAAGTTACTTTTCGATCAAGATTTTAACCATCTATTTTGATTCTTTTAAAACACTTTATAACTAGGTTTTTTCTAACTTGTGTTTTTAAGCACATGGTAAGAAGTGGCCACGTGTATCCTTTTTACTAAGAGATCCACAAAAAGTACATAATTTTTTTTTTAATTTTAAAAATGACAAGAACCCACTAAAAAGGACATAATGGCCCACTTCATATTATGTGCCTAGGGTACAAGTTAAAATATGCTCCACAAATTTGAAGTTGTATCATGTGAAACTAAAAAATAATATGCTCCACAAATTTGAAGAGATTTTACCAACCGTTAAATACAATTAGTTTTGCAATCCAAAGGCTAGCGGCTTGGGAGGATTGGTGTATGATGGGTGGAATAGAGAGGAATGCAAGATAATCCTTCTTAGGCCACTCAATACACTGTCAAAGAGGTAATGGTTGATCTTAGTGTTCTCAAGCAATTGAAGCCATTTTATAAAAATGGAAATGTAGGTTGCTTGGTATAGCCATTGATTAGAAGGGATATAGGTTCCTGTCGATGCCATTCACCTTTCCTATCGTGATCATTATGGATAATGGTTGAATGCTCTTGGTGGGAAGGTGGTATGAAAATGTAGTTAGATGGTATGGTGCATATAAAGGTAAATTGAGAATGAAGAAGCTTGGATTCTACATGGATAACTCTTTGTGTTTGGCAGAGATAAACCTTATCAGATATGATTGTGTTCTATCAGATATCAGATGTATTATGTTTTTAGTTTATATCTGTTTTGGATATGTCCAATTCAGCTTTATTATCCTTATGTTGTACAAAATTCTTGGAAGTTAATATAAATTTACCTTTGCGCTTTAAAAAAGGCCAACGACATAATTTGTTGCTCGTTTTACCTTTCATCTTTAATCTTTATCATCTCTATGTAAATCCAAATTAGAATCCGCAAAATATTCGTGATAAAAAGAAATAAAATAATAAAAATTAAATTAATAACAGCAGTTAAGATTAATCACCGACGCTCCACCAAGATTCTTTTATCCCTATATTTTCTCTCAACTTTTTTTATTACACATTTTATTAACTGCCCTGAAATAAATTTAAAAAATAAATAAATAATTTTTTTAAAGCCGCTGTCACACAACACACACAAAGACACAGACACAACACAAACCCTTTTACATTTGAAACCAAAAAAAGATTCTTAATTTAATCCAAAGATCCATTCTTATGGTCATTTTAAAGACACCCTTTTGATCCCATGTTCTAAAGATCTTTGTTTCATATTTGCTTACTTACTTACTTAAGGTAAGTGGTCACCTTTTTCTTGAAATGTGTGCTTTTTTATTGTTGAATCTGTTTAGGGTTTATGTATAAATGTATAATATGATGTGGGTATGTTGAATCTTTGGTTTTAAGTAGATGTAACTGTGGATCTGTTTATATGTTTGAAGATCTAGTTGTTTGTAGTATTTTAGTGTTTTAGTTGATTTGATGAATCTGTAGTTGTTTTTAGTGTGTGAATGTTACTTGTTAATGTGTGTTTTTGTTTGGATTTGTGTTTTGATGGAAAAAGTTTGATCTTTAATTAATTTGGTTCAAATGTGTGGGAAATGATGAAACGAAGAGTGTAAACTAGGTTTTGTGATTGAATCTGATGTCGTGTTGCTGTATCGGTTGGATCGAGCAGAGAGTGTATGCCTGTTAACTGAAAACTAGTTAATGGTGAGGTGTTGAGTACATACATTGCTTTGATGATTAGTTTGGTTTGGATTTGGCGTTTTTGTTAGTGGTAGATTTCGAATTTTCGTGAGTCATTTGAGATAGGTTGATGTGTGTAATAATAGGTGTTAAATGCGTTTTTAGAGTATGATATAAGTCTTCAAGTTGTTTGGCTAAAAGTTTGATATTTTTAGCTATGGCGGACGTTGACGATATAACGGTTGCGTCTGGAAATGGGACTACTCGTGATGCGGAAAATGATCAGTTTTCGAACTATGATGAGGAAGATGATTCTATGGAAATCGTAGCCAGAATTCCTAATTATAACTCTGAAAGTAAAGAAGGACAGAATTCTAGCGAGCCGTTTGCTGAACAAGTTGAAGAAAGCAACGATCTTGATGGTTTTAAGGTACTAAAAAGGGTTTATTTTGAAGTGCAGATTTTAGTATGATATGTTACAGTGTGCTATACTTCAAGTCAATTTGATAAGTATGATTATTCATTCTCCTTTTAACGATTTTAGCTACTAGATTTTGATCAAACAAGCAAACTTTCAAGTTTGTCAGTTGTCACTGTTTTATCAAGTTTGTCTTTTGATAACCACATTGCTAAAGATTGACGGGTTTTCCTTGATAGATTATTGCTAAACAGTAGATGCCTAATTTACTTTCAGGAACTTCAAGTAAAAGACTCTGATGTATCAGCTCAACCCAAATGTCAAAACGACACCGACAACGGTGAGGAAGTTAAAAATGATAAGAAAAACAAAATAAATGCTAATGGTGCAAAGAAAACTACTTCGGCTAAAAGTGGATCAGTCCCTGTTGAGAAGAAGAGTGTCAAATCAAAACCGGCAATGGTTCAAGTTAAGGCCCCTCTTTCTAAGGTACTTTAACTTCCTTTTAGAGATTGACAAGTGTCTCTTGAATAACGAAAAATAATAATGGGACGTTAACGTTTGGCTATATGTGTACTTCAGCCGCATGGAAAGTCTGAATCCTTAACGTCTACTGCAAAAGTGGTGCAGTCTGAAGGTGTCAAGTACGTTTTCTTTAATCTTAAACTATGCTACTAGCTTTTTGTGCATTTGAGCTTTGTGCTTATTTGAAAATGTTGGCTCCCTAGTATAAGGAGGAAGTAACTGATTATGTGAATTTTAAATAATCGGATGTAACAAAACTGGTTGCGGGCAATGATATTTGGATGTGCTTTCCTTGTTTGAGTGTTTGTTAAATGGAAGATGATTTGTAAACCACTTCTTTTCGCCATACACAAGTAACAATTCCTGATTAGATCCTAATACCATCAACCACCTCTTGATAGTGGTTTACTAGTTTTAGTATGAATGTATTAGGGTCAAAAACAAAAAGTTAGTGGTGTACGAAAAAAAATGGTGTACAAATCAACTTCCATGTAAATTCTGATTATTTTTGTTGTAAATTAATGCATAAAATGACACAAGAAAATACTTATGAGAAAAGAGGACGCGGCTTGTGAGATTGGATTAGAAGTGTATCAAATTAGGCTAAAATCATGTGTGTGTGTGTGTGTGGTTTTTTTTTTTTTTTTTTTTTGTGGTTAAGTTAATACATAAAGTGACATTATCACTTAATACAGGGAGAAGAGTAAGGTTAAGTCAGCGAAAACGGTTCATGGAAGCACGACTGAAGGAAGAGCACATTCTTCTGAGTATCCTAGTTGTCACAGTCTTTTTAGTATACTCTTACGATTCGATCCATTTGAATTTTTATGTCAAATCTATTTATTTTCATGCTCAAAGTTGCAATGCATCACCATCTCCGTGATTTAACGTAAGTATCATATTTTTGCCACTAGCTTGGAAAAAGTTATTTACTTCCTTTTGCCATGTATTAGTAGTTATCATGCCTTGACTTTGAATGTCAAACTTGGATCTACCAATACTTATTGTCTATATATAGTTTCAACATTGGTTCTTTTCAGAATTATAATAGTTACTTTCCATTCTCACTATTGTTTGTTTCTGAAAAAGATGCAAATATCAGTTTTAAAATTCAATTCAGTTTGTTTGACAAAAAGTTAAAATAAAAAAGTCAAAGTAGGACGTCATGATGCTTAGTTTACCCTTAATTATTTGAATAGAAGCTCCACAACAGGAGATGAGAAGCCGCAAAGACTGGGCACCCTGCCAGCCTATAGTTTTAGCTTTAGGTGTAATGAAAGGGCCGAAAAACGCAAAGAGGTAGGAAATATGACTTTTGACTTTGTGGGTCATGTAAGTGCGTTTCACTCTTGGAAACTTAGAATTTCTATGATATTTGTAGTTCTATTCAAAGCTCGAGGAGAAGATCCACGCTAAAGAAGAAGAACAAAACACAATGCAAGCGAAAAGCAAGGTATGCTTGATTATAAGCTGCATTTTAAAAGGTCAAGACCTCATGGTGGTTGACTATAACAAGAAATTTATGTACTTTACATCTCTTTTTCTATTGCAACAGGAACATCAAGAAGCTGAGATTAAAATGTTAAGGAAGAGCCTTATGTTCAAAGCAACACCCATGCCAAGTTTTTATCATGAAACTCCTACTAAGACAGAGTTAAAGAAGGTAACTTTGCTACAAAATACTAATTACTACTCTTTATATATGTTATTAGGTGTCACACTTTGACTATAAATCACTAAATGATGAACAACCTGTTATAAATTTCCAATTTTATGGTAGTTTGTTCACTAAATATCTGTACTTTAAGGTAACCGGATTTAAACGTATATATAGTACTAGGCAAGTAGCTTGACAAATATTTGTTTCATATTTGACCAAGGGTAATAGCAATAACAACGATATCTATAATATCGGGGCAGATTGTGTAGATCATATAAAATAGGAAGTTTGTTATTTGTACTTATCTCTTCCTGTTGTAAAGTTGTATTATAAATACATGAATATACATCTCACCAATCAAGGTGAATTTAATCAAACTCAAACCCTTATAGAGGGGGTGTTTACATGTGCTTTTAGAAAGTGATTATGAATAAATGAAAAAATCAGTTGTAATAGAACTTGTTGGAGATGGTGTGTTCGATCTAGTTTGTTTTTTAAAGTAGGAATAATCGAAACAAATGAACTATTAGAGTGTTTGGCAAATCCGTATCATATAAGAAAGTAGCACTTAAAATGACCAAAAGGGACATTCTTGTGACGCAACTTTGGTGGATAGGAGTAAAAGAAGGGACAATAATGTGATCTTATTTTACTGCGAGTTTTGTTAGTTGGTTTGCAACTTATTATTTAGCATTTGGCCCCTAAATAATAAGATAATCAGTAGCAAGTTCTGTTTATCAAAAACTGTAAAAGTGATCATAAAGTTTTGAAGCACAAATCCAATCACCACCATTAAAAACATTTTGGTGCTGGATTACTTGTATGTCATACCAGACTAAAATCATTGATTGGTGAAGGGAACAAAAATATGTCAGACTGGCTAATGTTATGATATTGCTAAATGGGTAAGAACTCGTGTTATATTTGTCCTCTTCATATGACACAAATGGTTCTGATTGATGTAGATACCCACAACACGACCCAAATCACCAAAGCTTGGACGGAAAATCCGTATCATATAAGAAAGTAGCACTTAAAATGACCAAAAGGGACATTCTTGTGACGCAACTTTGGTGGATAGGAGTAAAAGAAGGGACAATAATGTGATCTTATTTTACTGCGAGTTTTGTTAGTTGGTTTGCAACTTATTATTTAGCATTTGGCCCCTAAATAATAAGATAATCAGTAGCAAGTTCTGTTTATCAAAAACTGTAAAAGTGATCATAAAGTTTTGAAGCACAAATCCAATCACCACCATTAAAAACATTTTGGTGCTGGATTACTTGTATGTCATACCAGACTAAAATCATTGATTGGTGAAGGGAACAAAAATATGTCAGACTGGCTAATGTTATGATATTGCTAAATGGGTAAGAACTCGTGTTATATTTGTCCTCTTCATATGACACAAATGGTTCTGATTGATGTAGATACCCACAACACGACCCAAATCACCAAAGCTTGGACGGAAAAAGGACTCTCCAACAGGAGAGATGGAAGCCAATGGTGCTAATACTTTCCGACCTGCTATCTCTGCTCGACTAAGTTTGGATGCAAAGAAATCGCTAGACAACAAACCAAGCGCTAAAGGTGTTTCTGCTGTTCCTGCAAAGAAACCAATAAGGAAATCTCTTCCTAAGCTACCTTCTGAAAAGACCAAATTGCCCTCCGACTCTAAAGGCAGAAAAGAAGTCCATCCACGTGAAATTACAGTATCGTCCAGTGAAACAAAGGA
This sequence comes from Chrysanthemum lavandulifolium, assembly GCA_022545495.1. Classification (NCBI taxonomy): domain Eukaryota; kingdom Viridiplantae; phylum Streptophyta; class Magnoliopsida; order Asterales; family Asteraceae; genus Chrysanthemum; species Chrysanthemum lavandulifolium. The sequence continues at coordinate 167,187,276 of CM040239.1, read as the reverse complement.
ACCTGAAACTCAACCGAATAACGATTCATCACATGTCGAGGAGGCAGTGGTGCTAGCCAACTGAAACGATGAGAATATGTATTTCGCTGCACTGTCAGTTCAGTTTCGCCCTCAGAAGTATATAAACAGAGGCATCATCTGAAAACTTGAGGTGGAGACACTTTCTTTTGTTGCAAGTTAAAGGGGTTGTTTAAATCTTATGCCATTGTTTAAATCATATTCAGCTGCCTACAAAGTTCGGTAAGTGTTTTTGTCGTGCTTTTTCGAGTATGGTGGTGTGACCATTTTGCCCTTATTAAGCATTGGATGCTTAATTTCTCCTTTGAACAATTGATTCCAGAACTGTAATCGAATGTGCTTTAGTTTACTAATTATCAAGAAACTGGTGCGAAGTCTGTCTGTTTCAGATCTTAGTTTGACAGACACTTGGAACTGTGTTGGTAGTAAAGACTCTTGTCGCATTGATATAAGATTGCTAAGTTTCTGTCATTTATAGCTTCATTTGCATCTTATACTCTTTCAAACATAATACAAACCTGTTGCAGTCATTTTGCTCCCCAATCATCTGAGAAATGAACGCTTTGATTACGATACAAAACGCAAAAACAAATCTAACCTTTTATGTTCCAAAACATATTATCTCAACTTTCCTCGTCCCGTTCAACATTTGAGACGCCAAATACATGACTTTGATCAAAATCACTCAGTTGGGGGTGGCAACATGAAAATGGCTTGACTCAAGACCGGCACGAAAATTAACTTGACACAAGTCCGCTACGAAAATTAACTCGACACATTAAAAGAGTTAGGGTTCGTTTGGTAGGACATAATAAAATGTCAATTGAATGGAATAAACGATGTAATGGAACGAAGAGTGTAATGTAATGATTCATTGTAGTTATTAATATGTTTGGTTTGTATAATAAGACGTAATAGAATCGATAATAAAAAGACTAAAATATCTATTAATAATAGAAAATTTATTTAATGTGGTTAATTAATGAAGGAGTTTTATGTAATTTTGATTCCATTACAAGATGTAATGAAAAAAAAGTAGGGGACCCCTAAGGAATGGTTTTGGTGTAATGGGTCATTACTTGCAATGAATGATTACATTCTATAAATGTAAACAAACAACATTTATTCATTACATCGTAATAATCATTTCCATTACGACTTTGATTACGACATACCAAACGCTACGTTAGGGTTTAAGCTAAACCGGTTTGGCTTGTAAATGAGTTGACATAACATGTTTGATAGATGGGTTACGTTTGGGTTGAGTTTTTCTACCCGATTTGAACCCCATTAACCCGTTTAAAAGTAAAATTCAAACATCATATATTAAACGTTATGTAATCACTGCCATTTATCAAAAAACCAATCCTACTATTTCATGTTTATTTCTTATGGACCATCTTTCCAAGTGAAAATCTTACCAAGCATTTCACTGTAGTCTATGCTTATACGGAGTACATTAGGGGTGTTTATCGGTTTGGTTATCGGGTTATTCGGTTCGGTTAGTTCGGTTAATTTTTTTTTCTGGGTATAACCGAAAACCGAACCGAACCGAAATTAAATTTGATTCAACCGAACCGAATAACCGAAAACCGAACCCCTATAACCGAAAACCCAACCGAATAACCCGAATTACATAATTTTAATTATTTTTTATTTAATTATATATATTTTAGCAAAAATATTTTTTCAAGCTTAAATCATGTTATATTTATACTAAAAAGAGTTTTAGTGATTTTTTTTCATATATATACATAGAAAAATATGTATTTTATATAAATTCGGTTTCGGTTTCATTCTAAAACCATATCCAACCCGATAACCAAATATTTAGTTCGGTTCGGTTCGGTTTTGACCAATTCGATTCGATCACAAATTGATTCGATTATTTTCGGTTCGGTTCGGTTTGGTTTTTGGTTACTGTGGATATTACCCAATCCGTGAAAACCCCTGAGTACCATACCTAAATATATAGCGTGTTAGTTAGAATGGTTCTAATACTCAACCTTCTAATGTTCAATGTGCTCCTTTTAATTATAATGTATCAACACGACTAACATGTTCAATTAAGGTGAGGTTGCAGCGTCGACACAATTAGCTAAACAAGTCGAGTTAGGGTTGAAATATATGAATCCGCCAACCCATCAAATCAAACCCACCAATTGCCAAACACGACACAAATTGCCTCCCTAACTCGGTATATATTAGCTTCAAAATGAGCAGTCGTCACCAAGACAACATAACAAAGTAAAGAAGGGTATATAACACAAAACAAATTTATTTCATTTATTACACAATACGAATTTATGTGACTTATTACACAATACATAAGTACAATACAAACTGAGGCAGATATCGACTCCCATTACATATCTGACAGGTTACAAAAAAAATGTGAAGCTTCGGAAAAATGAAAAAACAACCCTAAACTGGGTTGTCATGACAACCAAATAACTTGCTGTCACGCTCAAAGCCCACCAAAAACAAGGCACCAGTGCCCTGAATGTAACCTAATCTATGCAAGATCAATCAATATCTACCGACCCGACAACAATACTAGAATGACATAAAAACAAATCATACATGTGAAATGACACATACTCGATAATAAAGCTTCACGATAAAGCTAAAACATGTCTAGGACCATTGCAAAAGATGTCTCAAACATCCAGAAGAAAGTGTCGGGATTCTCGAGGATATATGGCTGTGAAGAATAAAAGACCTTCATCAAAAAGGCCAAAAAATTCTTATAGCAGTTGATCGCTAAGCAATTAACTGCAAAAAAAGAGGCACCAGCCGAATCCCCGGAAAAACTAGAACCAACTCCTGGATTGCTGAGCAACCTGTTACAGGACCTATGAAAAACTCGACTCTAGTACTTTTGGCGACTTACCATTTTAGGAAAGGATATCACAGTTCCAAAGATGATCAACTATAAGACCAACTGAGGAATTGCTGATACCGTGACAATGCTGAATGTTCATTCCGACAAGTGTCTCACCTAGCTTCCCCAAATAAGGTAAGCTTTTATCTGATACTAGACCACAACTTGCAATAGCGAGAATCTGAAGATTCAATTGTACTGCACAAGCCAAGGCTGAAATCCCAGAATCAGTGATTGTGCATCCGGAAACATCGAGTTCTGTAAGTAATAAACAGTCGGATGCAATGGCGACCATGCTTGCGTCTGTGACAGATCTGCAACCGTTAAGATTTAGAACCTCAAGTGTCCCACCATGCACTTTTAATAATTCAGAAACCATGTTGTCGGTCAGATTGATGCACCCGCTAAGGTTGACTTTGACTAGACCGGCTTCACAGCAGTTGATGAGTTGAGTAAACCCGTTGTCGGTGATTCCATGAAGCCCGTTTAGCTCAACATGTTGAAGTTCGGGGCAAAGCTGACCCAATAACATCAAACTATTGTTTCCGAACCCTGGGCAGTTGCTGACAGATAAAGATTTCAGGGAATTGCAGCGAGAGGACGGAATTCCAAAAGTTAAATCCTTGATTCCAAGACAGTTCTCCACAGTGAGACTTTTCAATTTGGTTTCAGGGTTTATGAGCACACTAAAGATACAGCATTGAGTGACACGGTGGCATTCTTCAAGATGCAGGATCTCTAGTGAAACAGCCGATTTAGCAAACGAAGCGACCCCATTGTCTGATAAAAGTGCAGATTTTCGAAGGTAAAATTGTTTCAGATTCGGGCAGCCTTTGCCGACTGCTTCAAGACCGACATCAGTGAGCCCATAGCATGAGGTGATTGTTAGAGACCTTAGCTTTTGTAACCCTTGACCGTTTCCCATAACCCAGAACCCCTTCTCGGTTACCTTACAAAGACCGGTGAAAGTCAAGTCAGTAATTGCGATCCCATAATGCCCGATAACAGCAAGCGACATGTCACTAACGTTCAATGCTTGTAGCTTTAGTTTCGTTAAAGAAAAGCTTGTTGATGACAATAGACTAGCAATTCCTTGATCTCCAACTAACGGACAGTTCTTTATTGATACTGACTTCAAGTTATGGCAGCTTTGACCGATCGCTTGAAGGCCTTCATTTCCGATATTTGAGCAAGAATCTATCGATAGCTCTGTGAGGTTAGGGCAGTTTCTTGCAATCGCCATTAAAGAGTTGTTGGATATATTTGGGATTTGACAAAGGTCGAGTTTTTCCAACTGATGACACTCGTTAGCGATTTCTACCAATCCTTCATCTGAAATTGAAGATAGTTTCCATAGTGAAAGATCGGTAAGAGACGGGCAACCACGAGCAATAGCTTTAAGTCCGAAATTCGTGACACCACGAGTAACATTGTTTCCACGAACAGAAAGTTTCCCAAGTCCTCCACGACTAACCGCTCCAACTGCAATGGCTGCAAGTCGGACATCAGTAGCTTTCTTTCCTTCTAGGGATCTTGAGAGGTGCCCATGATCGTTTGTGGTTGACTTTTCGTCTGAAGTTTGACTAATCTCACCCTTACGGATCATGCTCAAAAGCATAAGCCAGTGCTTTGAAACAGAAGCACACGAACTTCTTTCTTGGTTTCCACCAAGGCGTCTAAAGATCTCGAACAAACATTCATCGGGGAGCACGTCAATGCTCGTTTTCTGTTTCTTGCAAATTTCCTCACTGAATACAAATGGAGCACTGACTCTAGACCTCTTACGAGGTAAAGAAAACACCTCCACATGCCCAAGAGACAAGAAAATACTAGACTCCATTGGGGTTGCGAACATCGACTTCCCAATAGAAAAATCACCCTCCACTGAAAAACAATTACAAAAAAGTTAACAATATGCTTCATTTCCATCTTACACAATTGTGCCTAAATACATCGTGTTTAAATTAGCTTATTTCATGGGTTTATCAGCTTATCGAAAGTTAGAAAAGCCAATAAGCTCACTTTTATAAGCTTATCAAGTTGAGCTTATGGACTACTCCATAGTCCATCCATAACCTCATAAGCTCAAAAAAAGTAAGCTTATCGGCTTTTACAAACTTCAATAAGCTAATAAGCCCATAAAAGAAGCTAATCCAAACACCCTCATAGTCCAATTCATTTCGCCGTAAAAAAAATCATATTCACCTATTCCATACTAAATAACAAAAGGGTCATGTACTTTAAACATTTTATTACTAAAAATCATCTTAGCTAACATAATTTAACTTCCTAACTACTCGAAACCTAAACCGATTATTACTGCACTAAAAAGGTATCTTCTTTAAATCAAATTTAACCAATTCAACAATCTAACATAAGATCTACACCAATAGTAATAAATACCCCTACTTTCTATAAATAGTAATAAAACTAAACACACATAATTAACCAAATTAACCATAAAAAATACCATAAAACCAAAATTAAACAATTAAATCAGATTCTCACCACTGTAATTAACGATTTCCTGCATGATTTCAACTGAATTAAAGAAAACCTAACAAAAGTACCAAAAAAACCCTCGATTGAGAGGTAAAAAAAAACGAAATTGAGACTGAAAACAAGATGGTTATGATGATTGATTGATGAATTGAAATGGGTCGCGTGTGAATTTGATTAAAATTGATGAAACTGAAAAACCCTAAATTGAAATTAGGGCAAAAAGAGGGAATTGGGGGGATGAATGCAAATGGGGTTGTCGGGTGAGGGGCCAGTTGGTGGGTTTTATATGATGAGGGAAATGCATGTGCAATGAACTTAGTCCTAAATTCTGTTTTGGGTTGAGGATCCTAATAAATTAGGTTATTTGCTTGACTCTAAATTTAGCTTTAAGTTAAATTTTGTATTATCATTTTTTTTAGCACAAGTAATATCTTTATGTGGATAGCTCGGCTATAATTTTTGTACCTAATTAGCTACAATTTTTCATAAAAATACACTAGCAATGAATCTGAGACTCACAGAAAAAAATCATGACCCACAAAAAAATAAATCAGAGACTCACATTATGTAGTACAAAATTGTAGCTAATTAACTACAATAAATTGTACCTAAAATATTCTTTGTCCTTATTTAGATGTTGAACTTCCTATACAGCAATAAGGTACTATTAGAAATAACAACTTTTTTTAAAAATTACAAAAATAAAACATTTTCTAAATTTCTAACTTTACAAAAAATTAAATTAAATAATAATAATAATAAAGTAAAAAAAAAAATACTTCAATTCATCGTCTTGCTCACCACACAATTTCACACACACTACACGATACACACACAATAACACTATTTTTATTCCATAAAAAAAATTAACACGCTATAATGTACGTCGTAGAATTGACGGACATTACGGCGTTGTTAAAGGGCGGTGACACGCACAACTTTGGCGCGATGACACACATTTTTTAGAACACAAGTTTGTTGGTCTTTTTATATTTTGATACTTTCAATGTGTAAATATATTAGATGTAATTGGAAGAGTTGACCTAAGCCCGTTGTTGGCTTAGATTCCAATTGGTTTTTAGGATTTTTTTTTTAATATGATTCTTATATATGTGTGTGTTTTGCATGATGAATAACATTATTTTTCGAAGGATTCAATGTTCAACATGATATCATGAGCGACTCTTTTTCCAAGCCCTAATTGGCTGACAAGATCAGTTGGCTCTATGCCACCAACTCCATTAAAAAATGCAATTTTCGGCCAAAACCTTACTCGCATGCTGTTTTTGCCATAATTTTTTTAACCGTTTAGAGTTAAATAATGTCATCAGCGCCATTCTCTTGGTTTTCAATTCTTCACAAAACCTCACCAAGATCACCTCCGTCAGACGTATGTTGTGCCGCCGGATTTTGGTTGGCGTTTTAGTAAAAAAGAAGATAAAATTCTAGTCAGAGATGTCGTTGCTGTCGGCCAACGACCTTTAATGTTCCTTTGCTTGTTTTTGCTTTTGTTATTGCGTTTTGAAGGTTTGTCTCCGCTTGATATCAGATGTCTGCAATAACAGATTAATTATTGTTGTTTATGCTTTGCTACTTATTTTCGCTTTTGCTGTTGTTATTGAAAGATTTAACTCCGCTAGCTGTCGGATATCTTCATTAAATAACTAGTTATTGCTTTCATCAACAAAATATTTATTGCTTCTATCTTTTTAGTTTTCTACTTCATCTGAGCCTTTACGACTTCGTCATTCGAATTGCGGAAAAGTATTAAACATAATTAGACTAGTAGTTTTTTTTCTAACCGAACTCGTGTCCGGTTATGAGCTTTGAATCCAATAGGTTTTGAGGTTTTATATTTTTCTTATATCTATAATATATTGCATGATAAATAAAGTTATAATACGAGGAAGACAATGTTCCACAAAATGTGAATAACATGTTGAGAAGATAATGGAGAATCAAAAGTTTACATACAGTGTTGTAAAAATCGGTCCAGGCGGCCGATTAATCGGCGCATAATCGCTGATCGGCCATTAACCGCCCCGATTTTTCATAATCGGCCTATTTAATCGTTTTGGTCAAAAATCGGTCAATAATTGGTCAACGGACCGATTAATCGGTCAAAATCGGTCAATAATCGGTCAACGGACCGATTAATCGGTCAAAAATCGGTCAATAATCGGTCAACGGACCGATTAATCGGTCAATAATCCGATGTTTGTAACTTTATGTTAGAAACTTAGAACTATGTTTAGATTTTAAAAATTTTCACTATAAAAATTGCAATCCGATTAATCCCCGATTAATCCCCGCCTAACCGATTAATCGCCAGGCCCTACCCAACCGCCTCACGAGCGCCTAGCGATTTTTACAACCTTGCTTTGTATGAATAACATGTTGAGAAGATGATGGAGAATCAAAAGTTTACCAATTATATTAGAGTAAATAATAGTTTTTTCATAAATCTGAGTTAGCTTATGTTTTGACAGTTTGATCTTTGTATTATGAGAAATGATATATTCTCGTACTACTTGTTCCTATTTATATTCTTACTTACATGATTCTGACAAGTATCATAACTGACGGTTTAAATGTAGAGATAATGAGCGAAAGAAAAATATAATATTGTTGTGTGTGCAGGAGGATAAGTAGGCATATAATCAGGAGGATATAACAAAACTCTTGTCGTATATGTTTCGTTCTTAAATTTGATCTAACATTTTCTGGCAATGTCATGGTTTTTAGTTTTGAATTTCCATGTAATTAAAGTCCTTAAGATATTTTTAGTTAAACAAAATAAAGGATAAATATATAAAATGAAATGAGCTTAATCATTGTCCTTCCATCATCATGTTTTATGGTCATTCACTCATTTCTTTTTTTTTTTTTGAACAACATTCACTCATTTCTAACTGCATATATTTTCATTGTTATTCTCATTGCCATTTGTATTTCTATTTTATTTCTTCATAACCAAGTGATTGTACTATTTTGTACTCCGTAACAAATATAATGCCCATATATGATATATCTATTACCTACAATTCCTTGCATTGCATTTGTTTCATTTTTTATTTTCTCCAAGATTTATGACTTTTTCACTCTATTAATGTAATTATTTTTCATGTATAATAGACCTTAATTGATAGGTTAGCTAAAAAACATTTCTATGAGAGATGTGGGATAAAATAATCAGGATAATGACTTATATAATAACAAAATAAAAATAAAGGTGTACAATATAAGATACAAGCGAGAATTGTGGGAACCCCATATTGATTAGGTAATAATTTATTAAGATTCTTTAATAGTTAATTTAGAATATTGATCCACTAACATTATTTTCCATGTAAAAGATTGCAAATTGTAGATTTTGTCATTTAGTTTAGTAGATGATAGATCCAATGAACCACCCCATAATTATAGTTTTATTATGTACTAGCTTATAGACCCGTGAAATTCACGGGTTTTTAAAGAAATGATGCATTAAGAAGTTGAGTGTGAATAAACTAATAAACAACAACGAACGATATAAACAACAACGAACAATATAAGTTCCATTTTGAATAAAATGATATAAAAATACATTATTATCGAAAGCAATTAGGATGTCTTACACAAATATTGCATAAACACTTGAACTATATACAGCTCATCAATGTTCCTAAATGGGAACATTTCAATGAACTCTTCTTCATGAGTGGAAAACTTGGATTCTTTAGAGATATTTGAGACGACATTTGCAGCTCCTTTTTCGGCCTGGACACCAAACTACATACCAAAAATATATCATTAGCACATATTACTTTGATACAAATACACATACTATTATAAAGCGATTTTTGTTTTATATAGTTCAGTTTCATCAAAGAGCTAATAAGCATGATCAAGAGCTATAATTTGTGGCTTATGAAAACAAAATATTATTGAAAGGTAATTGACTTTACTAACTAAGAGCTCTCAACTCCCCAAAAGGTACAATCAAGATCTTACTACAATTTTAATCATTAGATTCTTTATCAGTTATGTAGTAGGTCTGCATTGTCAAATATTACTTACTGAATCGCATTAAGTGTTAACTAAAAAGACTGTGCACATGATACAAGTGCATGCATTTATCAGTTTAGATGTAAAATTGTTGTACAATTCTACGATGTCCACGAACATCAAGCTCATCAAGTACGTTGGTCCCCTTATATTAGCATAACTACATATATAACAAAATTAAAAATCAATGTCATATCTTAACGTTATTTTTCAAGAATCAAGAGTTTCTTTACATTCATCACAAGTTCCTCATTTAATACTACTTTACTGTCTTGGTATGACCACATGATATTGTAGACAACTTGCAGTTTTGAGAATAAATCAACAACAATCTATATAATATATAATGATAGAAAAGTGAATAGTCTCTGCAGGTGTTTGGATGTGAATTTCATCCCTGTGCAAATATGATTATGATTCTCGGTTTCTCACTTTCTAAAAGCTTTGGGCAATTACCCACATACCTAATTATTTCATTTATAAAAATAAGAAACTTACCTAAATTGCAGGTTTGGAAATTCGGAGTAAGGACCAAGCATGTCGAATGCTTCACAAAAATTTCCTTTTATAAGCATTGCCCAAAGCCCATTTGATCTCGTGATGAAGTTGTATCAAGAGGGTACATGATAAATAATGGTTAGAATAGATTTATCAGGTATAACTATGCAAACTTCAACATACTAAACAAATGTCACAAAGTTAAATATACTGGTAGTACATGCTCTTAGCCTGAGATTCACAATTTACACTTTTTTCCTTCCTTTTTCAGGTGTTAGTTTCTTTCTTTTAGCGCTCATTATTTGTGTTTATTTCTCAAACTTCTTTATCTCAGCAATTTGGGCCACAACCCACTGATTTTGTTTAGCTTTTGCTTTTTTGGTCTAACTTTCAACGTCTTTCTACTCACTACTTCTTTGAAATAATTCCATGTGCAAATCTCCTGTCTACAGTAACTCTTTGGTATAATCTCACACATCGAATTTTTAATAAGTTCAGAATCCCAGCAAATGAGCTATGTCAAACACCGCCTATACACAACTATTTTAGCAATCAAAACATATAATCCATAAACTTACGCGAAAAGATTAATCAACTTCCAGTGATGCAACATAAAGACATAATCACTTTTAAATGAGTGAGATTAACTACAGCAAGTAACTACAAACACTAATACATTCATGATTAAAAAGATTAACAACAACACTAAACATTCCTCAAATAGAATGAAATCAACTATAAACACTTATTTCAAACGTAACAATAAGCATCCATCTATTTATAACTTTAAACAACAATAAGCAAAAGATATATAGAACTACTTATAAGAACTCATTTATTCACAACTATAGACATTAATAACAACTAATCACCATATAAATAATGAACTTATCAATAAACATTCATCTAACCATGCTTATAAAGGGGTTGTTTGGATGCTTATTAAAACCGTTTATAAAGACCATGATTTATGAGATTTTTGCTCGTTTTGATCCATCTTTTTGTCCATTGTTCACCTGCATCAACCATTAACCAAATAAATGATCAAATATTATCCCATTAACACATCTCATGTTAAAACAAACATATGGAAGAGTACAGAAATATGAGTCTAAATAACAATGTAAAACTTGATAAACGGAAAATGAAAAATGGTAACATGGATATTTAAAGGTGGACACAAACGCCTAACCGACCCAACTACTATAGTCAATGAGCATCATTGCATAAGGAAAAAAAATACAGAATCATGTTACGATCTATATGTTTAGTGCGCGTAATAACTTTAAAAGGCACGTATAATAAGGCCATAAATAAAAGCTTCTTTAGGTACTGATGGTATCCTAAGAGGGATCCTAGACATTTCATCAAACATGTATATATAAGCCAGTCACAAACCTGTTGAGAGAGCATGCTAAAAGTCTGATTCAATCGGATTAGAAACTAAGAAAGATGTTACAATTCTGCAAAATGGCACATAATTGAGTATATTGAGATCATATTTACAATTGTATTTTAAACGAAAACACCTAAACACAAAGAGAAAATGTTTACCTTTCGATAGAAAACCAACTTGAGTTGTCATTTTTGTTGCTCTTTTTGGTCCATGTTTTGGCCAATTCCAAAACTGCATCTACCATTAACAAACTAAAAAAATGGAAAAGAAATCCAGAAAACATCCTTAATAAGAACACATTTCTACCTACAAAAATAAATTATAACATGATCAATCGAAATATATCAAGGTGATTTCCTCCCCAAAAATATTTAGGGTTCTCATTAAACACAAATAAATTGTAACATATTCAATCGAAATATATCATATATTTGAACCGAAACAAAATAATTGTAACGCAATTCATCAAGGTGATTTTCCCCATTTTTTAGGGTTCTGATTAAACACAAATATTAAAATTAATTCATCAAGTAATTAATCGAAACATAAATATTAAAATTAAATGGATACTTACCAATTCGTCCATATTGTCAGTGTACAAATCACTGGCATAGTGATGTAACCAATATTTCTTGATCTTGAACGATGCTAGTGTCTTGATTTGCAATTGTGTGTGTCTTCTGAATCGGAGGAGAAGAGAAGCGTTTTGAACATTTTGGAGAGGATGGTTTGATTTCAAAGGATATGGTTTTGAAAATTATTAGCTTCCGGTTACAAAGGATTGATGAATTAGCTGTTTAATGACTTAACAAAAATAAGAGAACTGAATTGAATGTGACATACAGAAAATGAAGCTAAAGGAGAAGTGCAATGATGTGTTGTACGTATTAAATCGCCGGCCAATCACAAGCAAAACACATCATCGCATTAATTGCATGGGCTGCTTCAAAGAGTTGTAACATGTAGCTGTTTATTATATAGTATAGATGTAAACGAAATACATAATTCTCAATTGTTAATGTGTATCATCTTTATGCTTTATTCTATAAATAAGTGGTGCACAAAATATGGACCTTGATTAGACTTTGTGTTATTCACGTATTGAATAGCTTATTCTATATAAGTATTAACCGGTTATAATTGTTTATGTCGTACTACATCACTAAACTAAAAATTTGTTTATTTTAAAACTCTTAATAATAAACTATCTATATCACACATATGCATCTAAATATAAAATTAATTTAGTCTTCATTCTTTTTCGCGATATGTAAACATAAAATAAAGACTCGGTAAGAATGAAATATAAGATAAAACTTTTTAAAAAAATTTAAGCAATTTCTTAGACTCATTTTGTGAATGTTATAATGTTGTAAGCTAACAAATTTATATGTCAAAAACAAGAACGAATGGAGATAAATTCCTTCCATAACTCTAATGACGACTAAATATACATTGTTGAAGTCCACCATCTAAAAGAATATGGATGGACATGGGTGTCGGGTGTCACCATCTAAAAGAATATGGATGGACATGGGTGTCGGGTGTCGGGTGAGTTACTTACCTTATTTTACAAAGCTTTAGAGCATAAGGTGTGGATTTCGCCAACCCTTGCCGTGCCACGGTGGCACCTCTGCCGCCCCTCGCCGTGACACCGTGATCGTTCGCTATGGCCCTCGCCATCTGCACAACGAAGGTGATACTTTGACATTTTTTTTCCTAACTGTGTGTTGTTGGTGGTGTTATTTTGCTGCTGGAATGGATGAGAAAACGCATGTTTTTGTGCGTGTGTGTGATGAAGAAGAAGATGCAGTTTTGGTTTTTTTTAAGTGTTAATAATGGTCTGGGAAGTTTTACATTCAATTTTTTTGTTTTGTTTTTTTAAATGTTTAATTTATAACTCTTTTTTTAAATATATTGTATTTTATTTTTATTTAATAAATAGATTTAGTTTATTTGGAAATTTGAAAAAAAAAATAAAGTTGTAAGTGGTGGGCCCTAAATGAGTAGTTGAGGTTTGTTGTGAGTGGAGGGTTAGTTGTGGAGATTTGTTATAGTGATGTGGAGGTGATATGACACCCGTGAGCCCCGAAGAGGTATACCTCATCATGACACCTTGTGCTCTTAGTACTTGTACCTTTTCAAAAATCCCAAGTACGCTATATGCTTAAAAACTCAGATAGGGAACTAGTACTACCTATAACAAGAGATAATAATAATTGGTAGTATCAAAATGCTTGAACTATATATCATTATATCCTACTTTGAGATTAATTAATCGAATGTAGGTAGTGGTCGCCCCTTTAGGGTTAACTGTAAAGTTTTATATTATATTCGTTTGATTAAATATATTGTAACGCCCGTAATTATGGTAAGCAAGTAGGCCACCTTTGTTTAAATCGATGATTACAGTTTTACTTATAAAATTATCAACATGATTAGGACATTTGACTAATCTACTAGAGCTTGGCTTAAGTTACAAGAGGCATCCCTATAGTTCTAATAATCTTAATAAACCACTTAAGTTTGTTTCTTTTAAGTTTTTGAAAAAGAACCCTTGTTGGGTTACTAATTGTTCGATTTTGCTTCTTCAAGTTGGTTAAAAAACTTACGATAAGTACAGTATGTTTCGATTCAACAGTGTAATACTATAATGCAATGTATAAAACATTAAAACTTTGACAACTTTATCTTAACTTCTTCTCCAAGTAATATTCAAATAAAACTGACTTTTCTTTAGTAAAAAACTTGTCATGTTAAACCTAAACACTACAAATAAACATTCTAATATAATTAATAAACTATACAAAATGAAATATACATTCTAATATGACAAACAAAAACTCGCATACCATATGATAACTTTTCTTTATCATACGTTATGTTTTTTTCACTTTTCTCTCTCAATTCGTTACCTAAGTTAATCGTACATTATTTTTGTCTCCTTGATACTCGGATATCTTTGTCCACAATACCACTACCTGTTTCACCAATCCCAACCGTAGCCCATCAACAACCCACCACCAACTCGCCTACTCCTTCACCTACTCACCCAACGAACACAATTCCTCCATAACAAATAAATAATTAACTGAAAGTATGCATAACGTACCTCTTGCGAATGTCAGATCTATTGAACAAAACAAAGAAGTGGTTTAAAGAGTTGTCCCTTACCGTTCTACAACTCAAACCAATTGGTGTAAGAATAGTGTCTTACTACCACGTTCTTGTACACACGAATTAACCAACGAATCAAGCGATTGCTAGATCTAACACAAGTCCTCGTTTTAAGAAAAACGAAACCAAACTCCCTAACAAGGGGGTGTTCGGCCGAGATATGCAAGAGAGATGAGAGGAGAGATCTAGGGTTAATTCAATGCACAAAGTTATGAAAAACCCTAGAACCTAACCTTGTTTATATAGTGAATAGAAAGCTTGAAAAACAAGTTAGGGATTAGGGCTTGGAGAAGCCCCCTTGGCCGGCCATGATGCGAGCCCAAGAGAAAACCCAAAACTTTTCAATTTCAAGATTTTCCATTACTAGTCCTTCTCTTTTCATTTAACGGTCGTTAGTCATTTTTCCGTTAAATACTTAACGATCGTTAGACGGACTTTATGTGCAATAATTAATCGTAAACATAAACATTAATTATTAACTTTAATTCTCATTCGCTAATGTGTGCAATCCCGTGGTCACGAGTTCGAATCCGGACATTAACGTGTTTGTAAATATATACATTTCCAACAGCTCCCACTTGGATATGTTTACAAAACGTGAAATGACATTGGTTAGCGTCTAGCAACACGCCAATGCCCCCGGTACAACTCGTGTGTGGTTTTCTGGAGAAAAACCAAGTTTTGATGATTCATCATCATATTCATCCTTTGTTCCTAATACCATGTTAATAAGAATATGGATCTCACTCATTTCTTAATTAACTATTACATTTCTCGCTTTATGTGATTGATCAAGATTACCAATTCTTCTGAACATATTCCAGAAGACCTTGGGCATGGCCATGAAAACATCTTAACAACCCTACGAGGGGCCCAACAATATTATACTTCAAAATAAATTTGAAGGAAACAAATCCCATTTTGACTACAAGCAGGATTCATAGATTTCGCAACATTTCTTAAAACAACCCTTATAACTACCAGTTACGTATAGCGTTAGATTGCTTCACAAAAATGCACTACATCCATGACATATCTCTGGTATCTCAAGTCAGAGGATAAATATTCATGATAACTTAATGACAAAGATCCATAAAGTATTATCATGTGGGTGGGATAAGTCCTATATTCAACTCATTGAATATCATCTGAAATTAGTCATGCTACGCATCAATATACTTTCAAGTATATTCTAACTAATACTCGGATTTTTCTTAATTCAATATCATTCCCTTGTTATTGATTGACAACAGACTATTTAGAATAACATAAGTTATTCAAGGATTTAAACATGCAAATATAGGATAACATCATAATAAATGAATAATAAACATAACAAAATACTTCATTTCATTTCAATAATAATGTTTACAATATCCTTTTATCTAAAATACTTAGTCACAGATGGGCATGAAACTACTAGCTAAACGAAGTCCAAACTTATCGGACAAATGATTAAGTTTTCACCGTAAGGCCTTCGTTAAAGGATCGCTAGGTTATCATCTGTGTGAACTTTGAGCAACTTAATTTCACCTATCTCGACTTGTTCTCGAACATAGTGATATTGTCTAGGATAGTGTCGGTGCCCTTCATGACTCCGTGTTCATGGGCAAAAGTTATTGCGATGAGAATTGTCACAATATACTTTAATAGGATTTTCAATCGACGGCATAACACCAAGCCCGAAACAAACTTCCTTATCCAAACGGCTTCCATGGCGACAGACGCGCTATGTACTCACTTTCATGGCGACATCGCAAGTGTTATCTTTCTTGCTCTTCCAATCCACAAGACCTCCATTGATGACAAATATGTAACCCGTCGAGACTTCATTATCATCTTTGTCACACTTCCGAGATGCATCGCAATAACCTATAACGAGCAGTTCTACTACTCGATTTCCCATACACTATGAACATATCTCTTGTAGCCCTAAGGTACTTGAGAATATGTTTAACAATGATCGATGAATTTCACCGGATTACGTTGATACCGATCGGTCAAGTTTTGAGCAAACGCCACATCGGGCCTTGTGCATCGTGCAGCGTACATGATAGATCCTACACCAAGCATAAGGAACTTTCTTCATCGCGCCACCTCGGCAGTGTTGAAGCACAACCTTCACGCTCAAACCATGATTTACTTGCATTGGCAACAATCCCTTCTTGGAATTTTGCATATTGAATCTCTTCAATATTTTGTCAATGTAAGCACTTTGGCTTAAACCAATTAGCCACCTTGATCTATCCTCAGATCTTGATTCCGAGTATGTATGTCGCTTCCCTAAGTCCTTCATCGAAAAACATTTACCAAGATAGGCTTTCACCTCTTTCGGACTTGGTATATGATTTCCCATGATTAATATGTCATCGACATACGTAACAAGGAAAGTAACATGACTCCCACTAGCTTTGTGATATACACATGGCTCATCAAGATTCGAGTAAATCCAAAACTTTTGATTTCTCCATCGAATCTTTTATTCCATTGCCTTGATGCTTGCTTGATCCATAAATGGACCTCTTAAGCTTGCATACACGATTAGGAAATAATGGATTCACAAACCCCTCCGGTTGTGCCATATAGATGTCTTCATCTGACGGCCATTCGAAAAGCGGTTTTGACATCCATTTGCCAAATCTCATAGTCATAGTGTGCGGCTATAGCTATGAGAATCCTAATAGCTCTTATGTCCGCTCACGAGAGAATGTCTCCTCGTAGTCAATGCCATAGGTTTGAGTAAAACCTTTAGCCACTAGACGAGCCTTGTAGGTGTGTACATTGCCATCCATGTCGGTTTTCTTTTGAAGATCCACTTACTTCCAACGACTTTAGCATTGGGAGGAAGGTCAACTTCAATCCGACATCATTATCTTTCATGGATTGCATTTCCCCATTCATAGCAATTTGCCATTTATCCTTCTCGGGATCGGCCATGGCGACCTTATAGTTAAGCGTGTTCATTAAGATCCCCAACCATATTTTCCTCCACCTCTACGTTAAGACATAGGCGGTCGGTGCACGTATAGTCCTTTCGGACCTACGAATGGGAACAACTTGGAGGAGCGCCTAAGCTTTCGCTCTTCTTGAAGTTGGCTAGTATTTTCGAAGGTGTCGTATCCTCTTGATCATATTCCGGATCATATACTCTCCCACCGAGTTCTTGAGATATGAGATTCCTTTCAAGGAAATCTCCATACCTAGCCACTATGACTTTGTTCTCACTGGGTAGTAAAAGTAGTAACCCATAGTTTCCTTAGGGTATCCTACAAAGATACACTTAATGATCTAGCTTGGAGCTTATCCGGTGTGTCACGTTTAACAAACGCCTCACATCCCTGACCTTTAAGTAAGAAAAGTTGGGAGCTTTTCACATCCATATTTCATATGGAGTTTTAACAACCTTCTTCGTTGGAACCATATTCAAAATGCGAATAGCGGTTTCAAGGGCATAATCCCAAAAGTAAAAGGAAGAGTCGTAAGTTCAAACATTGATCGTACCATGTCAAGTAAGTACGATTTCTCCTTTCGAGATACACCATTTTGTTGTGGAGTATAAGGAGATGTGAGTTCTTGGATAATTCCACACTCGCCTAAGTAATCTTTGAACTCTTGACTTATATACTCACCACCTCTATCGGATCGAAGAGCTTTAATCTTCTTTCCAAGTTGTAATTCTACTTCATTTTTGAAAACCTTAAATGTTTCAAAGACTTCATGTTTATGTTTAAGTAAATAAACATAACCATAACGACTGAAATCATCCGTAAAGGTTAAGAAGTAGGAAGCACCACGTTTTGACACATGTCTAAGTGGACCACACACATCAGTGTGTATCAATCTAAGTAGATCAATCCAAGTAGACATCAAGAGTACACAGCGGAAGACTTAAGATCATAAAAAATAAATAATTAACTGAAAGTATGCATAACGTACCTCTTGCGAATGTCAGATCTCTTGAACAAAACAAAGAAGTGGTTTAAAGAGTTGTCCCTTACCGTTCTACAACTCAAACCAATTGGTGTAAGAATAGTGTCTTACTACCACGTTCTTGTACACACGAATTAACCAACGAATCAAGCGATTGCTAGATCTAACACAAGTCCTCGTTTTAAGAAAAACGAAACCAAACTCCCTAATAAGGGGGTGTTCGGCCGAGATATGCAAGAGAGAGGAGAGGAGAGATCTAGGGTTAATTCAATGCACAAAGTTATGAAAAACCCTAGAACCTAACCTTGTTTATATAGTGAATAGAAAGCTTGAAAAACAAGTTAGGGATTAGGGCTTAGAGAAGCCCCCTTGGCCGGCCATGATGCAAGCCCAAGAGAAAACCCAAAACTTTTCAATTTCAAGATTTTCCATTACTAGTCTGTGACAATCCGTCAATTTCCCGACTATTATTTATATAAGAATATGCGAGTTATTTATTTTCTGACCATTATAACTCTTAAACGAGTAGTTATCTTGTGTTTTCCCAAGTCTTGGCACCACACGCGTACCGACATCATAATAAAATTGACGCAAAATTTACTTTTTAATTTCAAAGTAATAATAATAGCATAATATTTCGCTCGTCAAAACGTCTCCGGAAATATAAAAACTATCAGATACGGATACCCGAGTAATATTCTACTTAGATAAACGTTATTCTGTGCGGAACAAATTATACAGTACGGGGTACATATAATACACTAAATAATAATAATAACAAAAATACACCTAAATATTCTAAACCGACAACACGCCCCTCCCCTACCTCCTTTTCAGAACTTGTTCTTTCTTCTCCTGGAAAAGATCTTCACGCCATTCTCATCTCCAAAATCAAAACATCCCATTTTAATGATAAACACCTCTGGCACCTTTCTACACGTCTCCAAACTACTTCTAAGCCTAGTTTATAGATGCCATACGTGGAGGAGAGGTGTGGAAGAATGCTTAAAATGGGTAGAGACATGTTCTGAAGGTTCAAGAGATTCGCAAAAATACTCCTAGTCTTTCATCTACATAGGGATTCAATCTCAGAAGAGTACCATCATCTTTCATCTCAAATTCGAAAAAAATTAGGGTTCCACTAATCAAAGGGCTTTTTGAAATTAATTGAGGGGTTTCATTCTTGGGTGAAAGAGAAGCTATCCCGTGGTTAATTGGTCTTAATCGAACCGGTCACCTCAATTGGAGCTTTGTGTTCGACCCATTTCGAATATCGTAAGAACAATACTCCTATGTTGTTTGATTATGATTTAATTTGTTAATTTTCGTATATATGTATGTCGAGTTAATTGGTGATGTCGAATCGAATGGTGAATTGGTAAAAGTTGTTGTTGCCGGTAACAGTAAAAAAAAAAGTTGTTGGTTTGATTTTGTTGTTGTTGTCGACACATTAGCAAGAAAAAGAAAGATAAGTATGTCTTGAGATTAAGACTAAATATTGAATTAGAATTAATTAGATTGTAAGACAAATGATAATGAATATATGTCGAGATTGTCGACAGTGAATACAAGGAAAAGAAAATCCAAAAACCTAACTTTATGAAAATCTCAGAAACTTATTGTTACAAATTTTTGGCTAAAGCTTTTGGATGTCTATTTGGTACATTTCTTTTCGGCTTTGAAACACTAGTATTTTGGCTATTCGTTTCGGCTTGTATTCCGTTAAGTTGAATTCACTAGCTTAGCTAGATTCCCCGTAAACCGGATTCTTGCTTGATGATAGTCGTGTCGAGACGCGGGGCGTGTAGCCGAGGGTCTCGACACCGTGTGCCGTATTCGAGTCGAAAACTAGCCTCGGTAAAGTACATACTTCATTCATCTACTATGATTCGATTTCAACGACTCTTGCTAATTATCTAGTCTTTTTATTGGTTTTTGTATCACTACTAGAAGTTTAAAAGTGACAACAAATTTCGATCTTATATCCGGCACATACATCTGATCCTTCTCAAACATATGACGACATAAACACAAACTCATATTCACATAGATTGTTTAGTTTTATTCCAAGAAAACTTAATGTCTCCCTCTCATATCAAGAGTTACTTGACCCATGGACATATGTATTTCAAAAAAAGTTAAAATTAAAATAAACAATCAAATTAGTTGGAAGTCATAGTCCTAATGGAGAAGGTGAGATGCGTCCGGCCCAAAACAAGGCCTGTATCTTGCGATATGTATGGTTAACCTTGGGTCTCGGCCCAATGGCGAATCCGAGAGTTCACTCGGTTGTGATTCGACCACACCCGAAACACGACATTTTACTCATTCGTCTTTTCGAAAATTACTCGCCGACTAGCATTTTATTTATGTCATCACGAGAAATTGCATATAATAAAATATATACACTTAAAATTGAGTAAGTAAACTTTTAAACAAATACCTAGTGTGATTGTGTAAAATTTCTTAAACTAAATTAACGGAAAGGTTTATTTTTTTAAAAACAAATATTTCATTTAGACCCCGACACATTTATATACATAAAGATAAATAATGTACTTTACTTATAATATTATTAAACAAAACTTTCTTGTTTGATCAAACGTCATATTTTTCATAAAATGTTCGTCAAAACCTCATATATAACCCATTTTAAGCCAAAATATATACTTTTCAATATCATTTCAAAACAAGTTCTATTAGCCGAAATATACCCTTTATTTTGAAAATGACATGTTTAACGACGACAACAACAACAACAATAACAACAACAACAAAATTTTTATTAAACCTTGTCGAGTCATAATCATGAATAAAGACTAAATTTGCCATACTAATCTAGGTCGCGTGTCGGTGCCATCCAATAATTCTATTTATCGCTTTGCTTTAGACTGCTAATTGCCAAGGTGAGTATTCACAACCCCTTTTCTTGTTTTACTTATTTGGGGTGAAATGCATGAACTTAAATTTTAAACTATATTTTTGTTCTAAATTATAAATTTATTTGGACTATTTTATATATCCTGGCCCCTTTGACATATTTTGACCTTATGACTTGTTCCTGATCCCTTAGTAAGCTTAGACCTATAATGTGCCTTACGTGATAAGTCTTCAAGTCTCCATTGTTCGGAGCAACCCTGAATTGATAATATATAATAGTGAGGTACTGTGCAAGTCTCCCCCTGAGCAACACTAAGTCTCCTTGTCGGCAGGAGCAACACAAAGTCTCCTTTGTTCGGAGCAGGCGTGATCTATTATATATTAGGCATTATTTATCATGGACTATTATGACCAAATGTGTATTAATTACCGGGCATACTACTTGAACTATGGGAGTGTATGTGAACTTATATGTTACAAGTCTTGTATGGGCGGGACTTGTAACATGGTGAGTTCATAGGACACTTGCCAGGCAGACTTTCTAATTATAGTTTTCATAAAACCTGTGTACTCACCAACTATTTTCATAGTTGACCCGTTTTCTCATGCATTTCAGGTGATCGTTGTTTAGCTTATATTATGAAGATTTTAAATAAAGGAGTCGTCACAAGTTATCTGAGTCGTCATGTAGCAAAATGTTATCCCTTGGGAAGTCAAACTTTATGTCTAAATTGCCAAGGTCGGCTAGAACCTTGTTGTAATGTTACAATATTTCTTTAAATTTAAATTATGGTATTGTACTATATCTCTTTGCGATGTATATGTTACACCTCGTGTTTCCGCCTCCAGCGGGGTGTGACAGATTGGTATCAGAGCCGAGGTTATAGTGAATGCCGATTTTTCTAAAATAAAAATCGCAACTATAACCAAAAATAAAATTTTCTTAAAACACTGAACATCATACGAGTCGACCAGCACCAGCATTGCATCGTTACTCCTAAATTATGCATAGCCTGTACACCTATGCATAATTCAGGAGGAATCATACAGTGATGGGATTAGTAGCCTCGAATCATGTTGGTCGAGTCTTAAAGAGTCTGATCACCTGGAACTGCATTAGTCGCGTGAGTATGCATAACATGTTTATGTGTCCATTATACCTTATATACATTTTATGTATGCTTTCTTCTTGCTTTATTTTATGACCTGATAGGCTAGGCACGTTCTTGTTCCCGTCACATTACACTCACTACCTGTCGTCGTCCCGAACATCATCCGCCATTGTCTCACTCAACCAAATGCTTTGGCCTATTGTAGAATCATGACTACAAGGAACACCCGTTCAGGAAGCATCAACAATGAAGCCCGAGAGGCAGTCTTCTTTGGATTGGCGGATCTCCTCACTCATTGTCGCACACATTGATGCGGGATGAGCCAATGAGGGAGCCGGTACCTCGACCAATGGCCACGGATGCGGTATAAGACCTTCATGTCATGCGGGCCAAAGGAATTTCATGGCATCGAGGGTGCCATTGGCCCGCTATCATGGTTTGAGAATGTTGAGTCGAAACTTAGCATCACTAAATGTCTTTGAAGGAGATAAGGTTGAGTTCTCTGCGGGTCTACTTGTGGTCGAGCACCGACTGGTGGAACAACCACCATGCACTGCAGGAGGAGAAGGCGCAAACGGATTATCTTGGGAAGAATTCAAGAAGCTACTAACTGAGGAGTACTGCAGGAAGGATGAAGTGCAGAAACTGGAAGCGGAATTCTGGAACCATTTAATGGTAGGAGTAGAAGTTGACAAGTACACAATTCGCTTTCACGAGCTGACCAGGATGGTTCCCCACATGGTCTCTACTGTGGAGAAGCTGATTGATCGATACATTTGGGGTTTGATTCCTGAGATCATGAGAGATGTCACCTCATCCAACCCAACTACTCTACAAGCTGCTGTGGGAATGACATACCGCTTGACTAATGACGTGATCAGGTCTGGAGGGCTAGTAAAAACAAACGACAATGGGCGAAAGCGACATGAGGATCACCAGGGAAGCCGAGACCAGGACCAGCAAGACAAGAGGCAGCGAGTAACCAAGAACTATGGAGCGACGATGCAGGAACGCAAAGGATATGCATGTCCACATCCTAAGTGTACTCGATGTAACCTTCACAATTCAGGAAACTGCCCAAGGTGCAATATATGCAAACAGACAGGCCATCTTAGCTGGAAGTGCTCAAGCAGGAATAGAAACCAAGGACAGAAGCCGGCATGTTATGAGTGTGGAAGTCTGGACCACCTCAGGAACACGTGTCCTAAGTTGAATAGGGCACAGAAGTCGGAGCATGGTAACATGACTCTCGCCGTAGCACTTGATGGTGATTACCCAACCCGTGGAGACAATGTCAGCCCAGCTCGGGGTCGAGCATACTTCTTGGGCACCAAGGAAGCTCGCTAAGACACAAGCACAGTGACGGTTACATTCTTTTGATCACCCACTCTATTTCAGTATCTTCTGGTTCTAGTTCATGGCATTGATTAGTGTAGAACCTTGCATCATGAGCCTTAGTTTAATTGTTGCCTTCTCACTAATCTGAGCACCCCACTATTAGTTGATTTAATTGGTTTAAACAATTTCAAACTTGAGCCAAACTTTCAAAAGGTCTCTTACATAGATGAGAAGCCATCTTTTTCTGACAACTTGTTTCCTAGCTTGATCTAGTGACAGTTCTTGTTTGATGAGTTGAGAAAATCAAGTTAGAATTCAAGTTGTTACTCAACTTACACAACTTAAACAAATGACCGGTCAGGTCGACAAGTTGTGAAAATTCACCAACTAAGAGTCTTTTGAGGGCAAAGTTCGAGAATGAGAAAATTTGAACCATGAGAATGTACGCTGTAGTGTAGATTTGATGAATCTCGAGGACGAGATTCTTTTAAGGTTGGCGGACCGTGACAAACCGTCAATTTCCGACTATTATTTATATCAGAATATGCGAGTTATTTATTTTCTGATCATTATAACTCTTAAACGAGTAGTTATCTTGTGTTTTCCCAAGTCTTGGCACCACACGCGTACCGACACCATAATAAAATTGACGCAAAATTTACTTTTTAATTTCAAAGTAATAATAATAGCATAATATTTCGCTCGTCAAAACGTCTCCGGAAATATAAAAATTATAAGATACGGATACCCGAGTAATATTCTACTTAGATAAACGTTATTCTGTGCGGAACAAATTATATAGTACGGGGTACATATAATACACTAAATAATAATAATAACAAAAATACACCTAAATATTCTAAACCGACAACACGCCCCTCCCCTACCTCCTTTTCAGAACTTGTTCTTTCTTCATCTGGAAAAGATCTTCACGCCATTCTCATCTCCAAAATCAAAACATCCCATTTTAATGATAAACACCTCTGGCACCTTTCTACACGTCTCCAAACTACTTCTAAGCCTAGTTTATAGATGCCATACGTGGAGGAGAGGTGTGGAAGAATGCTTAAAATGGGTAGAGACATGTTCTGAAGGTTCAAGAGATTCGCAAAATACTCCTAGTCTTTCATCTACACAGGGATTCAATCTCAGAAGAGTACCATCATCTTTCATCTCAAATTCGAAAAAAATTAGGGTTCCACTAATCAAAGGGCTTTTTGAAATTAATTGAGGGGTTTCATTCTTGGGTGAAAGAGGAAGCTATCCCAGAAGTTAATTGGTCTAAATCGAACCGGGTCACCTCCAATTAGAGCTTTTGTGTTCGACCCATTTCGAATATCGTAAGAACAATACTCCTATGTTGTTTGATTATGATTTAATTTGTTAATTTTCGTATATATGTATGTCGAGTTAATTGGTGATGTCGAATTGAATGGTGAATTGGTAAAAGTTGTTGTTGCGTATAAAAAAAAAAAAAGTTGTTGGTTTGATTTTGTTGTTGTTGTCGACACATTAGCAAGAAAAAGAAAGATAAGTATGTTTTGAGATTAAGACTAAATATTGAATTAGAATTAATTAGATTGTAAGACAAATGATAATGAATATATGTCGAGATTGTCGACAGTTAATACAAGGAAAAGAAAATCCAAAAACCTAACTTTATGAAAATCTCATAAACTTATTGTTACAAATTTTTGGCTAAAGCTTTTGGATGTCTATTTGGTACATTTCTTTTCGGCTTTGAAACACTAATATTTTGGCTATTCGTTTCGGCTTGTATTCCGTTAAGTTGAATTCACTAGCTTAGCTAGATTCCCCGTAAACCGGATTCTTGCTTGATGATAGTCGTGTCGAGACGCGGGGCGTGTAGCCGAGGGTCTCGACACCGTGTGCCGTGTTCGAGTCGAAAACTAGCCTGGGTAAAGTACATAATTCATTCATCTACTATGATTCGATTTCAACGACTCTTGCTAATTATCTAGTCTTTTTATTGATTTTTGTATCACTACTAGAAGTTTAAAAGTGACAACAAATTTCGATCTTATATCTGGCACATACATCTGATCCTTCTCAAACATACGACGACATAAACACAAAGTCATATTCACATAGATTGTTTAGTTTTATTCCAAGAAAACTTAATGTCTCCCTCTCATATCAAGAGTTACTTGACCCATGGACATATGTATTTCAAAAAAGTTAAAAATAAAATAAACAATCAAATTAGTTGGAAGTCATAGTCCTAGTGGAGAAGGTGAGATGCGTCCAGCCCAAAACAAGGCCCGTATCTTGCGATCTATATGGTTAACCTTGGGTCTCGGCCCAATGGCGAACCCGAGAGTTCACTCGGTTGTGATTCGGGCCACAACCCGAGCACGACATTTTTACTCATTCGTCTTTTCGAAAATTACTCGCCGACTAGCATTTTTATTTATGTCGTCACGGTAAATTGCATATAATAAAATATATACACTTAAAAATTGAGTAAGTAAACTTTTAAACAAATACCTAGTGTGATTGTGTAAAATTTCCTTAAACTAAATTAACGGAAAGGTTTATTTTTTTAAAAACAAATATTTCATTTAGACCCGACATATTTATATACATAAAGATAAATAATGTACTTTACTTATAATATTATTAAACAAAACTTTCTTGTTTGATCAAACGTCATATTTTTCATAAAATGTTCGTCAAAACCTCATATATAACCCATTTTAAGCCAAAATATATACTTTTCAATATCATTTCAAAACAAGTTCTATTAGCCGAAATATACCCTTTATTTTGAAAATGACATTTTTAACGACGACAACAACAACAACAATAACAACAACAACAACAACAATAACAACAACAACAACAACAACAACAACAACAACAAAATTTTTATTAAACCTTGTCGAGTCATAATCATGAATAAAGACTAAATTTGCCATACTAATCTAGGTCGCGTGTCGGTGCCATCCAATAATTCTATTTGACCGCTGCTTTAGACTGCTAATTGCCAAGGTGAGTATTCACAACCCCCTTTTTACTGTTTTACTTATTTGGGGTAAAATGCATGAACTTAAATTTTAAACTATATTTTTGTTCTAAATTATAAATTTATTTGGACTATTTGATATATCCTGGCCCCTTTGACTTATTTTGACCTTATGACTTGTTCCTGATCCCTTAGTAAGCTTAGACCTATAATGTGCCTTACGTGATAAGTCTTAAAGTCTCCATTGTTCGGAGCAACCTCGAATTGATAATATATAATAGTGAGGTCTTGCAAGTCTCCCCAGCAACACTAAGTCTCCGTTAGAGCAATACTAAGTCTCCTTGTGGCTAGGAGCAACAAAAGTCTCCTTTGTTCGGAGGAGCGTGATCTATTATATATTAGGCATTATTTATCATGGACTATTATGACCAAATGTGTATTAATTACCGGGCACACTACTTGAACTATGG
Organism: Chrysanthemum lavandulifolium; assembly: GCA_022545495.1. Taxonomy (NCBI): domain Eukaryota; kingdom Viridiplantae; phylum Streptophyta; class Magnoliopsida; order Asterales; family Asteraceae; genus Chrysanthemum; species Chrysanthemum lavandulifolium. The sequence goes on along the minus strand of CM040239.1, from coordinate 167,160,038 downwards.
GAGTGTATGTGAACTTATATGTTACAAGTCTTGTATGGGCGGGACTTGTAACATGGTGAGTTCATAGGACATTTGCCAGGCAGACTTTCTAATTATAGTTTTCATAAAACCCTTGTACTCACCAACTATTTTCATAGTTGACCCGTTTTCTCATGCATTTAAGGTGATCGTTGTTTAGCTTATATTATGAAGATTTTAAATAAAGGAGTCGTCACAAGTTATCTGAGTCGTCATGTAGCAAAATGTTATCCCTTGGGAAGTCAAACTTTATGTCTAAATTGCCAAGGTCGGCTAGAACCTTGTTGTAATGTTACAATATTTCTTTAAATTTAAATTATGGTATTGTACTATATCTCTTTGCGATGTATATGTTACACCTCGCGTTTCCGCCTCCAGCGGGGTGTGACATAGTCCTTCTCTTTTCATTTAACGGTCGTTAGTCATTTTTCCGTTAAATACTTAACGATCGTTAGACGGACTTTATGTGCAATAATTAATCGTAAACATAAACATTAATTATTAACTTTAATTATCATTCGCTAATGTGTGCAATCCCGTGGTCACGAGTTCGAATCCGGACATTAACGTGTTTGTAAATATATACATTTCCAACACCCTTAGTGTTAAACTATCCAAAAATCAGTGAAATTTATTGTTTTGCGCTACGGATGTTTTATGCACGTACACCCCTGCCCCGCGTCAGTTTGATTTATTGTGAGATAGTGGTATAGTGCAAGAGGTTGTGGGTTCAAGTCTTGTTAGAGACACTTGTGAGAACTATTGTGACATAGTGATATAGTGTGCGAAAAGAATTGTCGTTAAAAAAAAAGAAAAGAAAACATGTCCGCGTCTTTTTGATTTCCATATCTCTTCCAGATTGATAATACAGAGTACTGAATCTTTGTAAACTGCAAATAAAGTACTTGTTATCAGTTAAGAATCTCAATAATATTTGATCCATCAATAAATTAGTTTATAGTACATCACTCCTGATAAGACTTATGTGTATCCAACACATTATGGGCTTTTTAACTTGGAACATGCCCTCATGGTTTATTGAGTACCCAACACATTCCAACTCATGCACCTTACAAGTTGCAACTATTATACTAATATTTAGAAAAAACTACACGTTTGGTCCTTGTGGTTTGCTCATATTATAAGTTTAGTCCCGAAGTCGTTTTAATTACACCAGAGATACTTATTTTTGAAACCTTGCACACATTTAGTCCCTATTTTGGATGGGCGTTAGTGCAGTCCGTTAAGTGTTTTGCGCTGTTAGTCCTTCGCTAATAAATTTTGCACCGTTAGTCCTTATATTTTAAAATATAGTTTTCCCAGTTAGTCCTCCGTTAATAATAGTTATCGCCCGATTTTTACGCTTTTGTCGCTTTTATCCGTTTCCCATTTTTTTTCCGTTTTATCCGTTTTTACGCTTTTATCCCTTCGCCTGCTTTTATATGTTTTCGTCCGCTTTTTACGCTTTTGTCCGCTTTATCCGCTTTTGTCTGCTTTTTATCCGTTTTCGACCGCTTTTCGTTGTTATCCGTTTCGACCGCTTTTTACGCTTTTATCCGCTTTTTCGTTTCGTCCGTTTTTACGTTTCGCCGCCGCTTTTTACGCTTTTATCCGCTTCGCTCGTTGTTTATTCGTTTCGCCGCTTTTTACGCTTTAGTCCATTTTTTTCCGCTTGTTGTTTTACATTTTGTCTGCTTTTATCCGCTTTGGTTCTTTTTTTATCCGTTTCCCTTTTTACGCTTTTATCTGCTTTCATCCGCTTTTACGTTTTTGTTCGCTTTTATCCGCCGCGCCTTCATTTTACGTTTTATCTGTTTTCGTCCGTTTTTACGTTTTGTATGTTTTATCCGTTTCGTCCGTTTTTACGCGATTGTTTTATCCGTTTCTCGTTGTTTATTCGCTTAGCCCTTTTCGTTTTATCCGTTTCCGCCGCTTTTACGCGTTTTGTCCCTTTTTTCCGTTTTAGTTGTTTTTCGTTTTATCCGTTTTCGTTCGTTGTTTATCAGTTTCGCCTGTTTTTTTACGTTTTTGTAAGTTTTTATCCGTTTTCAATCATGTTTTTCCATTTTCGCCCGTTTTCATCCGTTTTTTTTATTGTTTTATCCTTTTTCGTTTGTTTTTTATACATTTTCGCCCCTTTTTACGTTTTTCGTCCACTATTTACGTTTTTTTACGTTTTTTTTGTTTTTTATACGTAAAAAGGGGTGAGAACGTATGAAAAACGTAAAAATGGACGTAAAATGTAAAAAGGGGCGAAACGTATAAAAACGAACGAAAAAGGATAAAACAAAAAAAAAAACGGATGAAAATGGATAAACGGACAAAACGTAAAAACAAAGCGAAACCGATAAACAACGGGCGAAACGGAAAAACGGCGAAACGCCCGACAAAACGTAAAAACGGGCGGCGGATAAAACGTAAAAGGGCGAAACGAATAAACAACGAACGAAACGGATAAAACAGACAAAACGTAAAAAAAAGTCGAAACGTAAATAAACGGACGAAACGGATAAAACAGATAAAACGAAAACGAAACGTAAAAATAGGGGCGAAATGGATATAAACGAACCAAAACGGATAAAAATGAACAAAAACGAAACAACGGAAGAAAACAGAAGAAATGACAAAACGTAAAAACCGGCGAAACGAATAAACAACGAACGAAACGGATAAAACGGACAAAACGTAAAAATCGGCGATAACTATTATTAACGGAGGACTAACTGGGAAAACTATATTTTAAAAATAAGGACTAACGGTGCAAAATTTATTAACGAAGGAATAACAACGCAAAACACTTAACGGACTGCACTAACGCCCATCCAAAATAGGGACTAAATGAGTGCAAGGTTTCAAAAATAGGTATCTCTGGTGTAATTAAAACGACTTAGGGACTAAACTTGAAATATGAGCAAACTACATGGATCAAACGTGTAATTTTTTCTAATATTTAGTTTCTTGATTATCTGATTTGTATTTGATTATTAAAATGTTATCAAGTGGTACTACTAGATATTTATTGGGAAAATTATCTAAATGGCTCAGTTGCCCAAGAATATTACCTCAAATGTCCCACTTTTTTTTCACTTCCCTTAATGCCCCATGGGCAACTCTCCCATGGGCAACTCTATCATATATTTGGGCCCACTTTGTCTTACAAAGTACAAATCTAAGATTGGTCAGGTTAGCAACTTTGACCTCTTATATTAGGCAATCGATATTTTTGTCTTTTAGTGAAAAGCAAAATATTTATTTTTAATTTTTACTAAAAGACAAAATCGTCGATTCTTACTACATCGATAGTCAAAGTTGCTTGCAACTAAATATCTAAGACACTTGTACTAGGTAAGTCTGAGTTGTCCCACAAAATGGGACACATGTCATTTATTTGTGATAGTTGCCCAAATATTGAGTTGGGAGAGTTACCCATGGGGCATTATGAGAAGTGAAAAAAAAATAGAGCATTTGGGGTAAATTAGTTGGACAACTGGGGCATTTAGAGAATTTTCCCATATTTATTTGATCTAACTAGTTGTAGATGCAATTTGCTACTGTAATAAGTAACAAAAATAGTACTATAGTTGTATACCTGTACATGTATAGATTCAGATGATACTATTTTGATTCTTCCAGAAAGATAAGAACATTATGCTAGCCGCTTTGTAAACCAATAATGATGTTTTAGCATAAGCGTACGTCCTTAATTGTCATTGCCATGATAGAATGATTTAATTTTAAGTTGCAATTTGCTGAAAAGGTACAAAAATAGTACTGTAAGTGTATACCTGTACATGTATATATATTCAGAAAGATAACAATATGCTAGTTTAATAAGTGGCTTAATGCAAGTTTAATACTATCCCGACACCATGGTATAGGGAAAGTATTGCAAAATGTTATTTTTTTTTCACGTTACCAACGACAGGTCGTCGGGAATAAACGGTATAAGTTACTTACGTTTTAATTTTGCTAACTAATTACATAATTAGTAATTGTAAGATTGCACGATAAAGATAATGGAAGAATATGAATTGTATTATTGAATCGATGCTTATTACATACAAATGAGAGAGTATATATAAGGAGAATACATGGCCTATTTGAGGTAAATTGCTAATCATCATCTCATAGCCAAGTATACATCCTTATCCCTATACACTCTTATACATCTAACATGCTTATCCTAACACCCCCGCAGTTCGAGCGTCGAAATCACGAAAGCTCGGACTGGAGATTAAAAGCTAATAAACAATAACTTTAGTCGCCTCGTAACAAAACCGCACTAACGATCGATTTTAGTCGATTGGTACCAACGGTCGGCTAAGTTGACCCAGTAATCTTATTGTACTAACGGTCAACATTAGGGACTAGTGACTAACGATCAACTTTAATGACCCAGAATGGTTCGCATTTAACAGTTGACTAACAAACAAACAATATAATATATATATATATATATATATATATATATATATATATATATATATATATATATATATATATATATATATATATATATATATTATTTATTTATTTATTTATTTTTCACACAACAGAAAGATGAGAAAATGAAAATTGGTTTTAAAACTTTAACTCCCAAAGAACCTTCCGAACAAACGGGGCATGTTTTTCGCTAGAAAAACATAAAGATCCACTATTTTATTTAATGGAGCCCTCCGAACCTCCGGCGTGTAGCCGGCGGCCGGAGGCGGCGGCGGAAGAGTTGTGGTTTAGAGTTTTAGGATTGGTAATGAATGGACTTGTGATACCATGTAAGATTACACGATAAAGATAATGGAAGAATATGAATTGTATTATTGAATCGATGCTTATTACATACAAATGAGAGAGTATATATAAGGGGAATACATGGCCTATTTAAGGTAAATTGCTAATCATCATCTCATAGCCAAGTGTACATCCTTATCCCTATACACTCTTATACATCTAACATGCTTATCCTAACAGTAATATGTCGTCGGCACCATATGTTTTCTACCACAAAAAACTTTGACCAGAAAACAATGTGGGTCCCACGTTGGCGTCGGGAAGGTTTATTTTTTGGCGTCGGGAAGGACTTTCCCTACGAGGTTCAGCCGACTAACTGTTGGCTATGCCTTGTCGTCGGGAACGAACGACGCCTACGTCCCGTCGTCGGGAAGGTGTTGAAAAAGTCGTAGGCGGAAGTGTCGATTGTTCTAGTCATGCGATCTGTAGAAAATAATGATGTTTTAGCACAAGCTTACGTCATTAGCGTAATTTCTATGATCATAAGTGTCGCAACAGTATGATCACGACAGTATGATCATGACATAATCTTCCACTTTTATTTTTGCATAGCCTTATATTTTCTAAATTAACATCAACACATTGTTAATTTGTTTCATATATGTTTTTCAACAAACTTGTTAGTAACTTATAACAACCCGATGTCTACATTTAATGAAATGATGTGGTCATGAGGTAGACGCTGAAAATGTGGTAATTAGGAATTAGTATTTCACTTAGCATTTGCATAACAAGATTCAACTAATACAAGTCACAATCTTATTATTAACCGAGCATTTTGGTTTGATGTATTATTGAACACCTGAATTGGATAACTGTCATTGTTGATGAATTAATATTAATAACGAGAAGAAATAATGCATGTTTTCAGTGTTCCAACAATCATCCAGAGCCAGTGTCTCCATGCCAACAAGGCAACAAACATGTGGCCTAGCGATATCAGATGTGTAACTAAGACGCCCTTTAACAATTTGGCTGAGAATTCTAGTGTCGTCCTGGGACATAGTTCCGTGCCATCAAATTCAGTTTTCATTATTGTAAAAATTATCAGTTCTGAGATTATCAACCATTTAAAAGAGTACATGGATTTCAGTATAATACTTGCAACTTCTTCCTTTTGTTTACAGCCACCCTGTGAGTCTGTGGCACTTTGTTATGTTTGGGTTACCATGTTGGTGTAATACAAGATGCTTTGGTATTCTTAAAAATAAATCAAATGACACAAATCTAGTTTTATGGTTGTGTTAAGTGTCCGATAACAAAATTTTGAATGTAAAGGGCAGCAAGCCAGCAAGACGATAGAGTTTTATTCTAGTTATGTTAACGAAAACATCAGTCCCCATGCATTTAGTCATTTAAATGGCGGTTGCCTGTTACTACGGTTATACAATGTTAGATCATTTTGGCGCAACAAGGTTAGGATTAAGCTTTATACAATATCAAAAACTGTATTAGACGGCACAAGGCCACCCAGTCTCAAATAGGAAGGGGCTTAGCTCTGGATGTTCTTGAGTTTTGATGAGGTTTTGAACATAAAGAGTATTTGTTTTGATTCTTTACCTTGTACACCCGAAATTTTGACATGCATTTATTAATGAAAATCTGATAATCAGTTAACTTGATGTCTGTTTAAGAAAACTTTGAACCAGTATGTTTGATTAACCTACAGTGGCATGTTCAAGTAAAATTGCCAAATCAGAGCATTGATTTATGCAACAAAATCGATTTGCCGCATCTGCAATGATTTGCCAACACCTAAGAGAGCTAAAGATAAATGATCCAAGATTAAAAATTTCCAACAAAATTTTCCAGTGTAGCAAAACTTTCAGTTTCAACTAAAAACCCAATAGTCGGTGCAATTTATACTCGCCTTAAAACAGCAATAACAGAAGACATTTAAGTTCTGACTATGACCCAGTTTATACGTTTAGTGTAGTCTCCTTTAAAGTCTCCTTCCAATCCAAACATATATAATTAAACATTGCATGATCATATGGACATAATAATAGAAGTTATGTAGTTGGTCAGAGAGCTTCTATACATGCAATAGGATCCGAAAAGCGAGCGATCTTATGTTTGGCAGCAACTCAGTCATATAATCCCTCTTGCTCCCAGATATCGACAAGAAAATTTACCATTTCCTGAGAGAATGAAGTTGGAGTCAGAAACAAGCATTGTAGCCATTTTTTGACTTCCTAAAGTCAAACCCATAACTTTTAAACAGAAAGACTATAATAGACTAGTTAATTTTACTCATGTTGGTGATTCTGAAATTTGTAATTGTTTTAAAGTTAAGCCCATAATTTTTGTAACTTGAATATAATTTTCGATTTTCTAAAAGATCGATTTTTTTATTTTTATGGATGGAGTAAAAAAAGAAGACTTACAGGTAGAGGGATAGGGCGGGAAAAAGGCTTGTTCGTCCCAAGCAAATTATCATACGTTGCATTCCAGCTGCACCAAAATATGTGCAAAATCAAACTCAAATCCAACACATATGAGAAATCAACATTTTTTTGATTTAGTAGTCGTATATAAGTCAAACATAAGTGTTACATGGAGCTGTTTATATGAAGCAAGTTTTTACATATCACTTTAATGATAACTTAAAAATTAGAACTTAAATCTATAGTGTTTACAAACTTAAATTTGTTATTCCTAAAAAACAATTAACAAAGCACATTTAACTGATACAAGTATATAACTATACCCCCACTCATATGCTCATAAGAAAACAAAGGTTAACTTTAGGGTGTGTTTAGTTGTTGGAAAATGAGAAGTTTACCAGAGAAGTTTTCTAAGAAACACACAGAAAACAGAAAACGTGTTCAAAATGAGTATTTTCTGCAATTTCTCTACTGAAAACAGAAAAGCAGTTTCTGCTGTTATAACTATAAGTTAGAGAACTAGAATTTAGGGTTCTCCGGTTTTCAAAAGGTTCCTAAAAGGTTCCTGGAGAAAGAAGAGTTACTCCATTCTCAAGAAAACTAAAGAAAGAAAATTAAGAATACTTTTCTACAACTAAACATAAAGCATTTAACTAATAAACTAGGTAAAGTTGTTATTACCAAGGTATAAAGGTACAATTGACATAAACATACAAATCCAATTTACTGAAAATGGGTATAATTGGTATCAAATCATAATGGGAGAGTTAAAAGTTTTGGTTACCACTTTTAAACTAGGATTCGAGAAAAGAAGCTCAGAATGCTATATCTCTTTTTAATTATAGCTTCATCTCATCAAATGGCAACATTTTTTACTGCTGACTTTCACATTTTTTTTTTAATAGTAGAGCTAGTCATTTTTGTGGCATTTTTCAGATACCATATGCTAAAACGGAAAATGACATAGTACTTCACAGTTATTGAAGCTTTCGTCTCAATTATTCCAATCAGCCCAAATAGTGACTAGATTAATTGCTTTCCTAATGCCCACTATGATAAGAAAATTGGTTTCCGAGACAGATTTTTTTACTATGTTCATTTCTACGGATCAAATCAAGATTTATAAGTAATGTTATTCTCAACTTCTAAAGTTATAATTTAATAAAGGTGTTACCCACCTTATAACAGGCTGTCGAGCCTTTTTATTGTCAGCAGACGCCTTATTTTCTGTCCATTGTTGCCTTGTCTGGTTCCAAAGAAGAAGACCTGCACAGTGCACACAACAAAAAAGTTACTATCGATTTCACATTTGTACTGACGGATAACTGAAAAACATACCGCGATTGACAAATTCTGAAGAATTGATGCCAGAACTAGATTGGGCATCCATTGCTGGGTTGCTAGTTGATGAGGCGCTTATTTGAGACTGAGGTACACTATAATCCATATCATATGTGCTGGTACTGTAAAAATCCTCTAAAATACTATGTCTATTCGTGTTTTGACTTTTTCCAAGATTTCCTGCTTGCTTATTATCGTTAGTCACAAATGGTGTCTTAGTACAACATCCAAGACACCCTCTGCTCTGTTGCAAATAAGGTTTACAACCATAAATATGATTAGGAAAAAAAATCCAAAAGTTACAGCAACAAAAACCAAGTAATCATAGTACCAAATGCTTTCCATACATAACATTGACATAAATGCTTATATTTTTTACTGTGAAGAATTACAAGTATGCAACCACCTTCTCAGTGAGTCAGTGCAGTGAATTAATTGCCACAGATAATAGTTAGTGCCCAAATAAACTATAGCAATCATTTGACACGGTCATTGGACACAACACTTATTCTATCGCTGATGTTAAAACTTAGACAATAATGTGATCCGTAGTTATAAAGTCACCATATAGGCGACAGTTTATGCTGTTTTGCAATATTCTAGCATTCTTATCCCGTTTTATGTGATACTTGCATTTACTTCTAGTACTTATACTAGAAACTGGGAACCAAATTATGGTAGTTCTTAAATCTCAAGTTCTGTTTTCAATGTTACAGATTTGGGGACAACGAGGTTCAATGATCTAAACACAATGACCCAGTGGATGAATACGCAACCAATGATCATAAACTGGCTTATACTTATATCGATTTACAAAGTTCTACTAGGTTCGACGTTATGGGAAGTCATTAATTGCAAATGATATAATCTTTACATGAAGAAGACCTAGACTTATTTTTCAACTTTTTCAAACGGAAGAAGAGCTAGAGCTTATTATTGTAAAATTACATAAAACAAGATTAAATTAAATTCACATATATTTCAAGCTTTCGCGCATTAATCCATAATATTTTGAAGGGGATTTAAGTAATTTGACTACATACAAGCTCCAGTCATTTCTAAAAGCTCATTTCCATTAGCTTGAGCTCATCGGAGCTTATATCTAATGGAAGCTTTCATACGATTGTGTAACAAACAAAACTTATATTAAAAAGCTCAAGCTCTTATAAGCTAGCTCCCAAAACACCCCATCTATATAAATGTCATTTCATGGGTGTGTTTGTTGAAAATGGTTGTAGCCGGAGCTTATTTAAAAGCTACTTGAAGGAGCTTTTGATTTTAGGAGCTTAATTTTTGTTTATAAGCTCTTGTAACCTTTGTCAAAAACAAAGCTTAAATTTTATAAAAGTTTATTTTCAAGCTTAAGCTCCTACACGCTTGAAGTGAATAATCACTTTCTTTCTACTAAATATTCCCATTAAAAATAATATGTGACTCGATATCAACCGGAAAATTAAATATGTGACTTGAAGTGAATAGTCACTTTCTTTCGACTAAATGTTCTCATTAAAAATAATAATACTTTCATACTTTTTATCGATTTTAAATCATACACATATATGAATGTACTTCATTTGTCTAGATTTATTGATTGTATTTTCTTTTGTACATCCGAGTCATTAAAAGGTGACTTTGTGTCCCGTTTGAGAAACACGTAATGTTAACATTTCAATAAAAACTCAACATTACATATGAAAACTAACACTTATACACTTAAATTCTTTCCACATTATCTTGATCTATATCTCTACTACATATGAAGAGTAACGCTATGTTTTTGAGTTTGATTTAGGGGAGAAAGGAAATGATTTGGAAACAAATTAAAAAATTTTGTGTTCTCAAGATGTTTTGTGGGAAGAAAGGAAAATAATAGGAAAGAAGAAGGAAGGAAGATCCAGTGTTTTTTTGGGAAGATATGTTCCGCTCATTTTTGGGAAGAAAAGGAGAGAAGAGAAGTGATTGTATCTTCTCTTCTCTTCCTTTATGAAGAAACTCAAGAACACAGCGTAAATGACATAGTTGAAATTATCAGTAGCAAAATTACAATTTTGCCCTTGATTATCATTCTAATAATTTCCTTTTAGATATTCTGCATGCCACCCATTTTAAATTTCCAGCCAAACTTCCATCTTTATTATACTTTCCTAACTTAGAACCGTAGAAACATTAAGAGCATAGAATCAAATTACATACTACAGAATTTTAATCTTTTTGGGGAAAAATCAAAATTATAGATTACAACATGCTACTTTAGATCCTAGACATCACAATATCACAAATTATCACGACCATTCATTGATTACTCACTCTCTTGCAACCAAATACTGATTCAACGAACCACTAACATAACTAAAAACCTAGATAAAACCCCAAATCAACCCACAGCTTAAAACATTAAGACATCCCAAACTTAGAAATATTTTACACGTGCAAACAAACCTAAAAGCATGATTTTGGAAAAGAAAACTTCGTTGAGATGAAGAATGAAACAGTAGCGACAATATATTCATGGAAGAAGTAAGAACCTTAAAAATGATGACCTAACAATTTTTTTTTCATACCGGTACCCTATTATTTTATATGAAATAGGTAGCTATTACTTATATATATTTTCCAGCCCAAACTTATCGTCATCCGTAAAGTTCTCACGGAAACATATAATCGGAAAACCATTGCTGGCAAGAAAAGTTACCCTCCTAGTTATAGAAAAAACATAATCATTTCCATACAAATGACTTCATCTTCTAACGAATACTGTAATAAAAAAGTAACGAAACAGCTCAAATGAAAAAGTGCAAATATTTAATGGACATATATACAAAGAGCATTAATTGGCATGTCTAATTATATGCCTAAAACTATGAGTCAGCATCATGTGACGCCACTTGGTGGACCAACTTCTTCGTAAACCAATAACTTATTGACACATCTATTTAGTCACATAATTAGTCATATTTTCAGGCCTCCTAATCATTTTCCATGTATAAAAACCTCAGATCAGTGAGAAATGTGAGTAATATTATCTAAACAATAGAGTATATAAAAAGTAACGAAACAGAGAAACACTGACCCCATGAATTCAAATATCTTGCAGATGCAATTTGTAATTGATCTGAGTATTTGCATCTAATTATTAAATATCAAATCAAAGCAAAGCAAAGCAAAGCAAACAAACGTCAAAGAACTAAAATAAATCCACTGTAGATCAAATCCAATAGCCACTCAACACCTGCAGCAAATATTACCAATTTTGACAAAACTTATAAATATTGAGAATTATTATTAATTTAGATTTTGGAAATGAAAGAGAGAGAGAGAGAGAGAAGATTACCCAAGAACATGATAGAATAGAATGATGGATTTATTGGTTGATTTTGATTTAAGTGTGTGTGTGTTTTTTTCTTTTCTTTATTCTGTTTGGTTGTTTGCCCACTGATGAGAGAGTTTGCTTTACAACTATCTGGTTTGGTTTTTTCTTTTTCTTCCTTAACCTTAAAGTAATATGTCGGACACATTCAGCTCACATCTTTCTAGTTTGTTCATTTTCAAACACCTCAGCTTTCTCTCTTTACGACTTACGACCGACCTTTTAAACATAATAAAACAACTTACAATACAAAACATACCTCACAAAATAACTTTTAGCTAAACTAAACACACACAACAACACAAATGTTACATGTGACCGAAGCGTGGTAATCGGTCGACCTTGCAACCCTCATCTCATCCGAATGGTAATCCACCCACTCTCCACAACAAGCGATAACCTCAACAACTTTTACAACTCATTCGGTGGGCACCTTTATTGCGCCTAGCCTCATGCTATCTACTCTCTCCGTCACAAAATTTAAAAATGGAACCACTAATTTTTAACTATTCAAGTAGTATATTAACTTATATTATTTTTTATTACTTAAAATAAAAAATGAATAATTATTTTAAAATATTCAAGAAAATAAATATTAACTATAATTTTGAAACGAAAGAAGTAATGATAAACAATGTATTCTTTTATATTTTGCATAATAAGGGTAACTTTTACGAAATTATCTAACAACATGTTAACGCGTGTCAATATGCGAACGTTAAAAAGGTAAAAGTTGCTACTATCGGACAAAAAATAAAAGTTGAAGGTTATTTATTATTATTATTTATTTATTTATTTTTAATTATCATTTTAGTAAGATACCTTAATCAGAAATTGGCTTGTAAATCGATCTTGTTGTTTTCCGTAAAGCGCGAGTAGTAATGGTTTGATCATTTATTGGCACTAGTGAAAAGTATCTAGTAAGATAATTTAGGCAAAGATGCGACTAAATATTTAGTTTGTTACATTTTGAAAGATTCTCAAAGGCCAACATATTTTGAGCTTGTAGTGTAAGAGAAGAGGTGGACATTAAGATGTCACATTTTTATACGAAACATGTATATATGATAATACAACATTTGACTTTAGTTGTCGACATTTCATCTTTGAAAGATGGTGTAAAATATAATAAAACATTTTAAAATAATTGTGAAAACGAGCATGAGGGTTGAAACCTAAAGTATGATAATTAAACACTCATTTATTCTTTGATTATTTAGAAAATGATAATTATTACGTAGTATATGTGTTGTAGCCTTGTAGGAGTATATGCATGATATAACGCAATTAAATACTACTATTAATATATGATATCACGGGTCACACACAATAACTCGAGATTACGGCTTCCTATGTTTTTTGTAAATATATAAATGATCTAAATATCCGAAAACACATTAGTCTTAATTAGTTAGACTAGATTAAGTTGGAATGAGCTTGGACAAAATCCAAAACGGGCTAACCATTTTTGGGCTTGGTGTTCGGCCTAGGGTGTGTCGGGCTGGTCTTGGTTCATTAACTTGTTTAACGAGATAAAGGTATTATGCGATAATATTATATCATTTAAATTTGGTAAACATCTCTTTTTATTTATAGTGATTATCTTATCTTAAATAGAGTAATCATGCTTTAAGACTATCTTTATCAACAATCTATTACAACCCAATCTTTTAATAAAATATTATTTTCTCTTTCTTTCACTTACACCACTAATATATACAACCAATCTATATTTTTCAACCATTTATCAACAACCCAACCAAAAATAATTAAAAAAAAAAAAAAAAAAAAAAAAAAAGGGGAAACAAAGAAAAACTAGTCAATAAAACAACGTTTTGTCGATTGTGGGTTGGGATATGGATTCCAAGCGACTAAGATTGAAGAAGATCAGATACAAAAATTAAAAAGTATTATTTTGTATGTATTTTGAGTGGGTTGGCTTAAGAACTTTACCATTAAACATAGTCTAAGAGCCACAAGTATGACTCATGTTAAAAAAAAAAAAAAAAAAAAAAACTTATCATAACACCACATTAACACCATTTTTTGGGACCCACTTAAAAAAAATGACAAATTAACCCCTTAAACTAATATTTCATTCATTAAATCACCCTTTTAAATAACATTTCATTCATTATATAAAAATACAAATTACAAATACTTATTAAAAATTAACATAAATTTTAAAAATAAATGCGGAAATAATTTAAATTAGTTATAAATAATTTAAATAACTATAAAAATTATTTGACCGGATGTGAATATAAGTTGATAGTATTTTTGATCTCGAGGTTATTAAATAGTTGTGATTCATTGACCAGATGTAAATTAGTTATAAATGATTTAAAGGAAGTTTTTTCGACCCCGAACTTACGCATTAAGTTTTTGGCGCCACTGCCGAGGAATAGAATAGTTAGTTAGATTTCTATCTCATTTAGGTCTACTCGCTTTATTCCTATCAAGTGGGGTTTTTTTTTTTTTTTTTTTTTTTTCGACTTTCTTGTAGTCTATCTCTCTTTTTTGTGTTTTTGTTCGTAATCTCGTCACTTTTCATCATGAAAGGTGATAACCCACCCAACAACGATCCACCACCACATCAACCACTTCCACTAAATCAACCGCCACACGACCCGCCAAGAGGCCGTACTCTTGGTGAATACTCTAGACCGAGCCATCAAGGCTATAAGAACACCATTGAGCTCCCACTTCAAGCTCAAACTATGGCCTTGCGATCCGACACCATCTGGTTGGTGCAAAACGGATGTGCATTCCATGGACTTCGTTCTGAAGATCCTAATAAGCATCTCAAGGATTTCCTAAAAATCGTTGACTCCATTGACCTTGATGCTACCATACGAGAGACCACGCGTTTGCGTCTCTTCCAATTCTCACTACGGGACTAAGCTAGTAATTGGCTTGAGCGACTTCCAGCAGGATCCATCTCAAGTTGGGATGATCTCACCACCCGTTTCCTCGCCCAATTTTTCCCACCGGGGAGAACTACCAAGCTAAGGAATGACATCTTGATGTTCCAACAACGTCAAGCCGAAACTCTCTATGAGACGTGGACTCGATTCAAGGACTTACTCCACAAAGTCCCTCATCACGACATTGATCTTTGGCTTCAAATCCAAATCTTCTATGATCATGTCACTATCTCCACTCGGCAAACTATTGATTATGTCGCCGGTGGAAGGTTGAGTAACCTCGATGTTGAAACATGTTGGGAGGTCATCGAGGAGTTAGCACAATACGAAGAAGAAGAGTGGGAAGATCCAATACTCCCGGAAGCAAGTAGTTTAAGTGCTCAAGAACAACTATTCAAAATCATGGAGGAACAAGTGAATGAGTTTATAAAAATGGAAATGCCCACACATAATCATAAGGAAAAATTTCGTGAACGTGTGGACGTAGTCAAAGAGTTCTTGCTTCCAGAGAAATCGCGGCAATACGAATTCGAGGACATAATGTTGACATTCGTCAGCAACCAAGAAAAAGAAATACAACGCCTCGAAGTTCACATAAGAAAAACCCGCGACACTTTTTTGGAACTAGCTAACAAATTCATGGTGAAACTATGTGAAGAAATCGCAAGGGATGCTATACCTAGAAAGATCAAAAAGGTATTCGCGATACCGGAGCTCGTGAATGTAGTTACTGAACCCTCTCCAAGCCCAAAAAACGAGACAATCCCTCTCGTGAACTCAAAACATAGCAAACGCTCCCGCCTTAAAACTCCCTGCGCACAAAAAAAAAATAAAAAATCCTAGAGACATATTCATTAGAAGAGTGCAAGTTGCGCTTCCCAACTTCCATAACATAAGGAAACGTTCTTTCGGGTTTAAGCCGGGCCTGCGAAGTGCTCGCACCCGACTTCCAAATATCCCTAGAATTCCTTTTGAAAGACAAGTTGACACGTTTATTGATCACCATTGTGGAGATTGCAAGTGGATTGACAAAATGAATTTGTCAAAATGGTAACAAAGTTTTCGATCCTGGCGGATTCACAAAAACAACATCGTTTGAAAATTTGGTCGTGACGCCGTCACAACGTAAAAGGTGACGCAGTTGCTACGCCAAATCAGATGATTAAAAACACCACCCATCTCTTTTACTCTCTACCCTGCACATTCTATCCGCCCCACACTCACACAATCCGATTACCAATTTTGACAAAACTTATAAATATTGAGAATTATTATTAATTTGGATGTTTGAAATGAAAGAGAGATAACATTACCCAAAAACATGATAGAATAGAATGATGGATTTATTGGTTGATTTTGATTTAAGTGTGTGTGTGTGTGTTTTTTTTTTCTTTATTCTGTTTGGTTGTTTGCCCACTGATAAGAGAGTTTGCTTTACGACTATCTGGTTTGGTTTTTTCTTTTTTCTTTCTTAACCTTAAAGTAATATGTCGGACACATTCAGCTCACATCTTTCTAGTTTGTTCATTTTCAAACACCTCAGCTGTAAAACCCTAAAAATCGTGAACGCGTTAAATGACCATAATGCCCCTAATCTAATAATCCATAAAATAAACGAGCTTGTTAAGTACTTATGATAATAAAATTATATGGAGCATTTGAGAACAAAACTTTCATTTAACTTACAAATAAAAGTTGACACATTAAAATGTTAATGCACCTACTTAATAAACAATATAATAAAAATGTACAAGACTAATTTTGGTAAGGTGAATAAAATGTGGAATTTGTCTTGTGATTTGCTTGATGTTCGGCCAATTCAAACGCATGGGAGGCTCCCATATCCTTGCCAAACTTAAGAAATTCTTATCCCTAAAATTCCTAGTCTCATTAATTTAAAACATCACAAGAAACCCTAGCCCCCAAAACAAAGTATACGGCAAAACAATTTCCTCTCCATCTTCTGTTTTCTGTCGACACATAACCATTCCAAAGAAGAGACTCCAAGGTGCTTGTAAACTGCTATCATCACGTGTTCCGTACGAGGGTTGCTTGGTTTGAATTGGGTCGTTTTGCTGCTGTTCTGGTCGTGGTTATTAAGGCACAAAGGGGTGCCTTGGCTTGGTGTTGTCCGTTGTTTTTCCTTCTCCTTACACGCTACAAAAAGGTACCAATACGACTCGTTCCCCTCCTTGCTTTTCTGTTTTCTGGATGTGGGTTTGATGACTTCCACACACATGTTTTGCTTATGAAATCATGTTAAAATCTTGTGCGAAACCTAAGTCATAAAAACCTGATGTTGTGCTACACAAAAACCACGAGACAAATCTTTGTATATGTCGACTTATACACCTTACAAATCTGTTGTGTTTTTGGTTCTCTGGTCGTGGGATATTGGCACCATACGCACACTCAATGAGCCTTAAAACATGATATGTTGAATGTTAAACCTAACATGATGCTAACCTAGTTTTTATCACATAAAATCATGGATTAAAAACCTCATGCATATGGCGTAAAAGTGTGTACAAATTCTGGTTTCACCCTTACTTCTGGTCGTGGGTTTTAAAAGGCATAAGCTCACTTTTGGAAGTCCTAAATCATGTCGTAAATGAATGTTTAACCAAGCTTTGATAACCTAGTATTAACCACCTAAAAGACATGCGTTGAAAACCTTTATATGTGTTAATATATGTGTAAACCGATCCCGAGATTACGTTTGTAAAACCTCTCATTGTAACCTTTTCTTTGGCCATTAACATTGCATAAATGGGACTTGAATGAATCGTACATTTAGTAATATTAATATGAATCGAATCATGGTAAAAGGGGCTCTTTAGACGCTAAACTTGTGTAATTTGGCAGAAATGATCCTTAAAGTCTATAAAACATTCATGTAACCTAATATGTCTTTAAATGCATCATAAATGGCTAAACTTACCTAATACGGAAACCTGCTAATTACGGAAACTTACTAATTATAGAAACCTGCTATATTTGGAAAGATACTTAATATGGAAATCTGCTTAAAATGGAAAGTCGTCTAAAATGAGTAATCCGACTTTAATAAGCGTTATCTAATTCATAGGTTTCGGACGGTGGGATTGATTCATCGTGTGACCTTACTTTCCTATTTTGCTTGCTTCGATTGAGGTACAGATATTCTATCCCTTTTCAGTAGGGATTTCTCATGACTTTTCGATCCTTGACTTTACTTCACTTATGATATTCCTTTGCTATGATTTCCTTATGCTATGATCCTTTTGATATGATTCCAACATAATTCTTTGATATGATTCTGTTCGCTATGATATTCGTTTGTTCTGATTATGAACTTCTGATTATGAACCTTATGATTATGAACCATCTGATTATGAACCTCTGATTATGAACTTATGTTATGGAAATCTAATATGAACCTTTGACTTCTGAACCTTTGATATGAACCCTTATGATATGATATGATTATGCTTTGACCCGTCAGTTTGATACCCGAGCCAAATGTGTGTTCCTAGTCATGAAGGTAACATGACCGTGTCATTGATGCACCAATGGCATGACTCCAGTGTGTACGAGTGATGTTACACACCGTCCCCATTATGATATGATATGATTATGAGCTCACTATATGTATATGATTTGGCCACTATGATGTGTTCCGGGGGCGTATGGATGCATCCTAGATATGATATGTTATTAGTGGATTTAATATGATATGATATGATTTATATGGTGAATGATGTCGTGTAATACGCTGCGTCTTCACATTCCGGAGCTAGCTACTCCATTTGTTACCGAGGTCTCCTCCTATTATGTATGGTATTTCGAGGTCACCCTCCGAATACAATGGTTACTTATGATATGATATGATATGATATGTTCCGGGCTCGTGGTAGATTTTTGACAACCCTTACACTTTTGATATACCTATATTGTGCATACTGTATTCCCCAACGCACCATATTCTATATTAATTGTTCATTACTCAGCATATGACTCACTCTATTTCCAAGATATACATATTCCATTGCTTTGATCTGTCATACTCTCATTCCGTACTTCAGACTATCGTTCCATTCACGTACCGGGTTATTATATGCTTATTGAATTTGATTATGCTATTCATGTTTTATGTGACCGTTGATTATCCTGCTATGATGTGATTAATACGCGGTTATATGATTTACATGTTGTCACCTGATGATATGCTATCTTACTTTTATGTGATCCTTTTGATTTGTCTGGTAACCATGCTTGTGTGTAATCGATTATTTGTCTGTTTATCATGTGTACTTCGTTCAGTTAATCTCGTGGACTATGACTATCCGTTGTATCCTTATCTGCTTATTGTTGACCTGCCATGTTTACATTTCTGTCTATGCTATGGATTGATTGGGTAAATGTTTCCACTTATGACGTCTGGCTTGTTAACTATTTTAATTGTCCTACTATGTCCCTAGTTCATTTAATTATAATGTTCATACTCTATTCCTACTTGTTACGTGTGACTGCCATGTTTTGACTGTTGTTAGTACTTCCGCTGTTATGATACTGGTTATGTTTTCAACTAAGGGTTTTGACCTGTGTGATTGCCATGCTCACTTAGTAATTAATTGCTTCGCTTTTCCGTAGATATCTGTTTGGCTTGTATGTCTTCCGATTTCTGAATTGATTGTATGACATATATGTTGTGTGGATGCGACGTCCGCTATGCTTGCTTATGTTTCAGCTTCTTGTATGTCCGGTTTGTATGTGCTTGTTTATATGTCATCGATGCTTTGCTTTGCTTCGCTCTCCTTGTTATCTGCTCGTTTTGGATATCTCGTGTAATTGTGTTATGCAGATCCTCTTTGACTCATTGTTCTCTTTTCGCTGCGACCTTGTTATCAGTTTCCTTTGTTTCATTTCGTTTATGCTTTTGTTTAGCTTTCGTTTTGTTATATCTGTTCACTGGGCTTTTTAAGCTCAGCCGCATTTCTTTCCTGCGGCAGGTTTTAGGTTGAAGATGGGCTTTGATGGGCTAAAAGTTGGATTATCTGAGTGGACCAACCTTAGTTACCTTATTATTTGGACTTATTTTGAAGAGCTTTGTTTTGAGTTTTTCCTTTCATTTTGGATACTGTATTTCCTTGTCAGTTAACTGTTCATATGATTTGATACTTCATTTTAAGGTTTTCGTTTGCAAAGATTTTAATTGTATGTTCTGATATGACACCAGAATGTGACACTTCTACCCTTGTCGGGTTGGGGTGTTACATCAGCTTTCTCTCTTTTGCGGCTTACGACCGACCTTTTAAACATAATAAAGCAACTTACAATACAAAAAACATACCTCACAAAAATAACTTTTTAGTTAAACTAAACACACACAAAACAACACAAATGTTACATGTGACCGAGCGTGGTAATCGGTCGACCTTGCAACCCTCATCTCATCCGACCGTGAACGACCCACTCCTCTACAACAAGGATAACCCTCAACAACCTTTACAACTCATTCGGTGGGCACCTTTATTGCGCCTAGCCTCATGCTATCTACTCTCTCCGTCACAAAATTTAAAAATGAAACCACTATAACTTTTAACTATTCAAGTAGTATATTCTTCAACTATATTATTTTTTTATTACTTAAAATAGAAAATGAATAATTATTTTAAAATAATTAAAAAAATAAATATTAACTATAATTTTGAAATGAATGAAGTAATGATAAACAATGTATTCTTTTATATTTTGCACAATAAGGGTAATTTTTACGAAATTATCTAATAACATGTTGACACGTGTCAATATACGAACGTTAAAAAGGTAAAAGTTGTTATTATTGGACAAAAAGTAAAAGTTGAAGGTTATTTATTATTATTTTTATTTATTTTTAATTATCATTTTAATAGTAAGATACCTTAATCAGAAATTGGCTTGTAAATCGATCTTGTTGTTTTTCGTAAAGCGCGAGTAGTAATGGTTTGCTCATCTATTAGCATTAGTGAAAGTTATCTAGTAAGATATTTGGGCAAAGATGCGATTAAATATTAATAGATGTGTACGGTAGTTTGTTATATTTTGAAAGATTCTCAAAGGCCAACATATTTTGAGCTTGTAGTGTAAGAGAAGAGGTGGACATTAAGATGTCACATTTTTATACGAAACATGTATATGATAATACAACATTTGACTTTAGTTGTCGACATTTCATCTTTGAAAGATCGTGTAAAATATCATAAAACATTTTAAAATAATTGTGAAAACGAGCATGAGGGTTGAAACCATTAAGATATGTAATAATAACATTGTGATTTCTCCAAGTATCACCTCACATCACCACTACTGCTTGGTGAACAATAAGCCAACAATTCATGGTCTTGTTCAAAGATGACCATTACATCTTCCTCCAAATTGGCCCATACTTCAATTCCATTTCCTTCTTTTGTATCCATCATCATTATACCATTCTTGAATGGTGTATTTGTAACACTAATCCACCTTGGCTTTCCCCATCCAAAATCAATCTTATACAATGGGAAGCCACACCAACTACTAAATGTAAACACTTCTGTACCATCCCTTTGCAACATCTCTCCAATCTTTTTACTATAATTCAAGATTGCCAAGACCCCATCTTTGGATTCTTGAACTTGTTTCATGTAACCATCACAAAATTCTAAGAAACCATGTCTCAACTGAGCCACCAAGTCACACAACTCGATCTCTTTGTTGTCTTCTAAGTTTTTCTCTGCTAAAAATGACCCCACGAAGTTGCCAAAAGTGGTTTCAGGTAAGGGTGGGTTGAGCCGGCCACGCATGTTCACAAGTGTCATTGCTATGGATGATGTTATTTCAGGCTTATTGGGCCCAAGATCAGCCTTCTTGACCGCGTTCATAGCACATTTCCATACGAGCGCTGAAACAGCTTGAACTCGAGAAGAAGAAGCTGTTTGGCCCTTGAGTAATGATATGCTTGATGCACTAAAAACAAACCTCTTTCGAATAAGCGTATTGTTCATTGGGATGTCGATTCCTGTGTTAATATTCAAGAAACCAATCCTTGGGAATAAAGATGAGATGGTGAACTCTGGAATTAAAACCTTGTTATCAGTCAATGAAATGTTTGCCCATTCACGCATGAACATAAAAAAGTTAGATGCGTCCCCAATTTTATGAGAAGAACATGCACCAATGGCAATTCCACCACATTTAAACAAGCTCACTTGGACTAGCAACGGTATCGTGTGATCAAGATTCACAGACTCTTCAGTTAGAGGAACAAATTGTTTCATCAAACTCAAATCACACTCTTTAAGTACATCAGATAAAGAACAATCAACAATGGCCTCAGAATATGGGATTCCAGCATCATTGCAATCAATAAAAACATCTCCATTTATACGTCCAGCAAACGGATAAAACGACGACAAAACTCTTGACAAAGAGGACTTGAGCTGAGGAGGTAGATTCGGGTCTGACTTGGCTTCGTAGAAGAAGATTATCGGAGGGTATATTGAAGGTGATAATTGGTCTAAAAGAGATAAGTCGTGGGTCTTAAGGTGGCCGGGAGTTGGGGACGATGGTTTTACGATGTGGGTTGATGTTATTTCGACCTTTGGCGCCATTAGCTTTGAGTTTTTGTGTTATAAGAGTTACTAGTATTCTATTGGCATGAACGTTGTTGCGATTTATGGCTATTTGGGTGATAAGTCTTATAGTACGTTTTGTGTGTAGTTGTTTACAATAACTTTGCTATATCCGAACAAAAGGATTCTTGCCGAAAGGCATCTACAAGATTAAAAATGTGATTATGCAAATCTTACATAGATAACGTCACCACATAGCAATTTAGCTATAAAAATGCTTAAAGTGAGTTTGCTGTCAATAAAGATAAAGATTAAAAAAAAAAAAAAAAAAAACAATCTCATACGGACACTCATTTCGATCGAAATGAAAAACTCACTTGCACCCTCATTTTTATAAATTAAATATCTTATAAACTTTTGATCGTTACGTAAAACTAATTACACCACCATATCGAGCATAAAATCATCTTTCGTTAGTGGGGAACTTTTATATACTTTCGACAAAAAAATTTAAGTTCTTTTTATGAGTGTTGAAATTTATGCTATGAAAATTCACACGTGATTTATAAAATCACATGTGACTTGTGATTTGAACTTTAAAACTCGCATCATAAATCACATGTGATTTCTTATTGTTTAAAATTTAATACTTATAAAAAATTCTTGTCGCGATAGTATATTCTTTGTCGCTTAACGATTTACAATTTGTAAGATATTTTATTTTGAAAACAAAAAGATGAAAAACGATTTTAATATTTTGATTAAAATTAAATAGCTAGAGAATTTGTCCATTTAATTTTTGATTTTTTTTTTTTTTTTTTTTAAATCTTTATTGAACTCACACTCGCTTAAAGTATGAGAGATGTTTTGCACACTTTGAATTTTTATTGATATACTCCAATGTACAAGTAGTTAAAGTAGTTGGTCTATACTATAAAATTATCTAATGCATTAATTGAAATGTCTCAATTAATACGCAACATATGCTGTTCAAAAAAAAAACGCAACATATGCAAAAAAAATTTATTTTCTTTTCTTTTTTTTTTTTTTTGAACAAAAACATATGCAAATCAATACCCAGTAGTTTAGAGAGGCAAGATAAACCAAAATGATAGACCACAACCGAACTTAAAATGGTACCAATTTATTGTAACTAAGTGCATTGACGGCTCCACTTGTTTGTGCCATTTTATCATATTGGTAAGAGTTGTTTTCAAACTTCGTCCTTGTGGTGTGCACACAAATGCACCTTTCGTCACAAGTTTAAAGTTTTTTCACTGTTCATCCCAATTATGTTAAAATCTTGCACATTTCGTCCCTGTTGCCAACAACCGTTAACCTGGCTCGTTAACTCCCTAACGTCATTACCTCACTCACGTCCTTTTGGTCGAAGGTCGTTAGCATTTAACTTAAATAATCAAAACCAACTACCATCACCCACCACCATTGCGCACCACCACTACCACCACCACCACCCAACACCAACACCACCACTGACCACCCACTACCACTACCACTACCACCACCCACCATGATGTAGACTAAAAAAAATGAGATAACACATATTGAACCTTTGATTCATGTGAATGCCAGAATCAAATCTTTCAATAATCGTTGATTTACAAAGTACCGATTATAAGGGTAATTCTTAGCAAAACTCTCAAAAATAGACTTTTCATATTACTTGGAACTGATCAGCCACAATGGTAAAAAACAAAAACTTATTAAATAGGCATAAAAAATCGAAATGGGCCTCAAAGACATACTGGCCGAAAACTAGCTAAAAAACAAAGCCCAACAAAACTAGAAACAAAAATAAAAATTCAAATAACTTATATAATACAGCGTTTTGCGGCACGAAAGCTCCATAAACCAAGAAATTCTGTTTACCATCGCATTCTCCTCGTTCCAAGCTTCGATTTGACTAGTCATGGGCCTGAAACGGAGCCTCGTAACCCAAGTTATGCTCATTTTAGTGAAGGTCATTTTCTCATGCAATCTTGGGCCTCGAGATATACAATGGCCCGTTCCTCAATGCTTGGGCCCACATCACACCACCACCACCGGCTAACACTAACACTAACACCACCACCACCCCCACCACCGCCCAACACCACAACCAACCACTAGCACCCACTATGGGTAGTTGTGGTGGTAGTGAGTGGTGGTATTGGGTGGTAGGGGTGTTAATCGGAACGGGTTGGTCAGGTTCGGGTCAATTCGGATCAGGGCAAAGTTGAAAATATTTGGCTAACTTGGATTCAGGCATCGGGTTGAAATATTTTGCTAACTCATGTTTGAGTCGACCCGGTTGACCCAAATAAGGTTTTCTTTAAATATACTTTTTATGAATTATCTATCTAAATTAAAAATAAAAAGCAATTTTGTGACCATTTTACACATATTTGAGTTAACCCGAACCCCTGACTAACCCGAGTTCAAATAAGGTTGAGTTCGAGTATGTTATTTTTAGCCTTGACCTAACTTTGACCCGACCCGAATTGACCCTAACTTGATTAAGACCCCTACCATTTGAAATTGATTTTGGAATGATTTGGCTACTTATTTAAATAATGAAATATGTATTTAGCAATTGATTTTACAAAACAATAGATGAGTATGCAATTTATTATGTATTTAAATGCAAGGTTTTCAAGATCGAGATCTTACTCAGGATCGTTTTTGTATTTGCAAGATCGAAATCTTAAGATCGGATCGGGATCCTAAGATCCTACTATAATGTCATTTTCTTAGTAGTCTTTGTAATATTAGTCAAATCTACAAATTATTATATATCATAAACACAAAATTATAAAAATATATCATGAAAAATGTTGTTCTAAATTATGAATATGGATTGTTTAGTAAAATTAATATGTTATATTTTAAATTATATAAAACATAATCCATAACTTTGTAGTTTTTTAGTTTGTGGTTCGAGAAAAGTAAGATCGGATTGGCTTATATCTTAAGATCCTATGGTCAAGATCGGAATCTTATAAGATCGTAAACTGGCTAAGATCCTACGTAGGATTCAGATCATTTTTGCTTCGTAGTATCGTAAAATCGTGTAAGATCCTGAGATCAGAATCGTGATCTTAACAACTATGTTTAAATGTGTTTGTACTTTTTCTTAACTGCTTATATTTCACAAACCAATAGACGGGTATGGAATCTGTTTATGTATTCAAATCCGTTTGTACTTGTGCTTAACTACTTATGTATGTGGTTTTTCTATTGGGGTTATTAAGCAATGATGGTGGTAGGTTGATGGTCTGTTCACGTTGATGTAAAATTGGTTCTTAAAGCAAACATACATTAGATTAGGTCGGAATTTTAGCTGGAAGTTAGCGCGGTGGTAGTAGTTGGTAGTGGCAGGCGGTGGTGGTGGTGGGTGGTAGTGGTGGGCGGTAGGCGGTGATGTGTGAGAATTAATAAACATCCAATAAAAAGTGTATGATCGGTGGTGGTGGTGGGTGGTGGTAGTTGGTTTTGATTATTTAAGTTAAATGCTAACGATTGTTGGCCAAAAGGAACTGAAAAGGTAACGAAAGGGGAGTTAATGAGGAAGGCTAATGGTCGTTGGCAACAAGGACGAAATGGCAAGATTTGAAAAGAATTGAGAAGAACAGTGAAAAAACGTTAAACTTGGGACGGAAGATGGATTTATGTGCAAACCACATAAACAAAGTTTGAAAAAAACTCTAATAGCAAACAACTAAGGTGAAATTTAAATAATAACACTTATGAAATGTTATTCACTGTTTATTTATAGTGATATTTTCAAAAAAATAAAACTAATCCTTTAAGTTTACTAATCAAATAAAACAGGCTTTAAAATTTAATAACTTTATAAAACACTTCAATACCTATAAGACTATAACTTCCTTTAAACATACTACTATAATAAAATACTTCCAAAACTCATTAACTTATATATTTTAATACCCTTTAAGTTTGTGAATATATCAAATTAACTCTAAAATAAATTTATTTATATATTTTTGCTTCACCACATTTTCCTTATGATTGTTAATACTTTTTATTAAAAACATATGTTATTATTACAACTTAATTTTCTAGTTACAAAATGAATGATTTACATCCCCTGCAATGCACCGGTTTAAAAATCTTGTTAAACTTTATTTGCCAAGACAAAAGTTCAACATAGATAATAAACACTCTAAACATCAAATGAACAAATCATGGCCACCAAGTTTTCATTAAATTAAAAAAAACCCCACTTGCATCATTCTTTCTTGTTGAAATATAACTCAAAACTGAAACACTAATTCACAGGGACTGATTTTGTATATTTTGTATTCTCAGTTATAAGCTGCTCTAAGTAAGGCAAGATGGATTAAAGCAAGTTGGTGAAAGTTGAAGGGGTGTTTCTGCTATATAGGAGAAGAGGAGTCAAAGTTTGTCAAAGTCTATATAAGGATCATAACCCGTTTAGGGTTTGATCATCTCTCATATTCTCTCTCTCAAAGATAAGACTGCATCAAGTCTTCTCTAAACCAAAACTTGTATTTCTGTTGTTGATTCAGTAATTGCTTAAAAGTGATTGTGAGGAGTTGATATTGTATGAACTATTGATAATTAGTCAATAGCCTTCCACCTGAGTAGCAGTGGGAAGGATTGTGGGTTGTTGTTACAGTTTTGTGATTCTTGTGGTTGTACTGATTGAGATCGGTTTCTGATTGATCTTTGAAGTTTTGGTTGATTAATAGAAGTTGTTCTTGGATTAAGATTCAAGAGTTGTTACTGGTTAATATTTTGTTTTCCTACATGGTATCAGAGCAAGGTTGTTGAATCTTGCTCTAATCTTGGTTTCGGAAAAAATTAGGGTTTCTAAAAATTTGGGGGTTTTTCAAAATTAACTTGATTCAACTCAATTAACTATGGTTAATTGGGTCCTTTTGATTCTAATTGGCTATTTCTTAAACGGTTTACAAAACGCCTAATTTTTTGAAAAATTAGGGTTTGGGTATTTTTGGGGATTTTGATCTCTGGCTTCGATTGGTGGTTGGTTAAGTGTTCTTGGTTGATTTACTGGTGATTATGGTAAATCGTGGTGGTTCTTTGGTGGTTTCTCTAATTCTTGAAAATTAGGGTTTGGAGATTCATTGATTCTGGGTTATTGAGATCGTGTGGGTTGTGATTCTTGACTAAGTGAATCAAGATCATAACCTGGGTTCCTGTTCCGCTGCTTATTGGATCTTTGCGTGCTCTGTAACACCTCTCACGCTCTCTCCTTTAAATAATGTTTTTTATTTTCTTGCATTAGATTGTTGGAGGATAGGATTTGGGATTTTAGAAGTTGAGATTGGTTGATTGTAGTGTTAGGGTTCTTTGTTGTTTTTTATTTCTTGTTTGTGTGCTTGTGTGCGCCTTTGACCTACCACCTTGAGTGGCAAGGAAAACCTGGGAACTACTTTCTTGACCTTTCTTGAGTGTTTGTGTGATTCTTGGTTTCTTCATTATCTCTGTGCATAATTCTGATAATTCTGTTCATAATTCTGATGATGATGAGGATGATGTTCCTGTTACTCTTATTAGTAAACTTGATCTTAGTCACCCTCTTCATTTACATTCTAATGATTCTGCTACCTTGACTGTTGTGTCTATTAAACTAAAAGGAACTAAAAATTATAAAGTGTGGTCTTGTGCTATGTTATTGGCTCTTGAGGGCAGAAATAAAACTGGGTTTATAGATGGTACATGCATAAGATCACATGTTGATGAAGTTTTAGGAAGACAATGGGACATGGTTAATGCTGTTGTGTTGGGATGGATTTTGAACTCCATATCAGAAGAATTGTTCTTGGGTCTTTTTCTAAAAAGGATTCTGATGTGTAGACTGAATTAAAAGAAACTTTTGATAGAGTTGATGGTTCAGTTACTTTTAATCTGCATCATAAAATCAATTCTCTGTCTCAAAATGGTTGTTCTATTCCTGAATACTTTAATAAACTGAGCACTTTGTGGAAACAATTTGATGCTTTAATACAATTGCCTAGGTGCACTTGTCATGCTGCTGATGATTTTAAAAAGCATAACCAGTAATGAAACTTATGCAATTTTTAATGGGTTTGGATGATTCTTATATGCAAATAAGGAGTAATGTGTTATCTAGAGATCCTCTACCTGATGTGAAAGGGGCATTTGCCATTATTTCTAGTGAGGAATCTCACAGATCTGTGGTTACTGGTTCAGTTGGTGGGACTTCTAACAGGTCTCAGTCAACTGTGTTCAACTCCAGTGTGCCCAATAGAGGTAATTCTCAGAGGCCCCCATCCTCTGGTAATTACTCAAGGCCAAATAATACCACTAGGTCTAATGATGATAAAAGGGCTACTGGTGGTCCTGTCTTTGTGAACATTGTGGCTTTAATGGACATACTGCTGATAGATGCTTTAAACTCATTAGGTATCCTGCTGATTTTGGAAAGAATAAGAGGAATAATAACAGTTATAATAATCAAAGTGCTCAAAACTTTAACAAAAAGGTTTATAAATAATAACAACTCTGTTGGCTATAGTTCCACTTCTACCTTTTCAGATGACCAGATTTCTAAACTAATTTCTTTGATTAAAGAAAATTCTAATAATGTTGATGGAAATGGGAAAGGAGTACATGCCAATATGGCAAGTATTGTTTTAAACAATAGCAAGTTCTTTAATAAAAATTTTAAAAGATTTTTCTGTAATAATAGTAAGTTTAGATATGCACTTGTTGCAGCTGGACTTATTGTTGATTCTGGTGCTAACCAGCATCTTACATATACTGATAAATATTTAGTTAATGATTGATATTTCCAAACTTGGAATTAAAGTTTCACATCCCAATGGGACTGAAGCTTTAATCACCAAGGTTGGTAATATGGTTCTAACTAAACATTTAACATTATATGATGTGCTAGTTGTACCAAAATATTGTGTTAGTCTAATGTATGTTCATAAAGTGGCTAGAGATAGCAAGTTTGCTATTGCATTTGATGAGTCACAGTGTTATGTTTTACCCCACAATTTGAGGGGAGTGAATGTTCTAGGGATTGGTAAACAAAAGGATGGTTTGTATTACTTTGATGGAAATCAAGGTACTGACCTAGGATTTGAGAATTCTAGTCCTACCTGTAATTTGACCAAAGACTTATGGCACTGCAAGCTTGTTCATCCCTCTGATCAAGTCTTGTCAGTTTTAAAAGGTGAAATCTTTTATGAAAATAAGAATGACATTGAACCTTGTGAAATTTGTCAAAAAGCTAAACAAACTAGAGAATCTTTTCCTTTAAGTGACCATAAAACCAAAGATCTAGGTGATATTGTTCATCTTGATCTTTGGGGTCCTTATAGAATTAAAAGTAAAGAAGGTCACAGGTTTTTTCTAACTGTTGTGGATGATTTCACCAGGGTTGTTTGGGTTTATCTGCTTAAAACTAAGCATGAGGTGTTTGATTGTATTCAAAATTTTTATAATCTGATTAAAACATAGTTTGAGAAATGTGTTAAGTTTTTTAGAAGTGATAATGGAATTGAATTTGTTAATAATCAGTTTAATAAATTCTGTGAAGATAAAGGCATTGTGCATTAAACATCTTGTGCTTATACTCCTCAACAGAATGGGGTTGTAGAGAGAAAACATAGGCATGTTTTAAATGTGGCTAGATCCCTTATGTTTCGGGGATTACCTCTATTTTTGTGGTCTGAATGTGTTCTAACTGCCACTTATTTGATTAACAAATTGCCTTCCTTAGTGCTGAATGGAGAGTCTCCCTTTAATCTTGTCTTTAAAAGAAAACCTGACCTAAGTCACTTAAGAGTGTTTGGTTGTTTATGTTTTGCTACTATTCTTACCAGTCATGATAAGTTTAGTAGTAGAGCAGAAAAATGTGCTTTGGTTGGGTATTCTAATTTTCAAAAGGGTTATAAGCTTTATAGTCTTGAAAGGAAACAGTTTATCTTTTCTAGAGATGTAATACTTTTTGAAAAAGTTTTTCCTTTCAAGATTAAAAATTCTTCTGCTGCTCCTGACCCTCTCAGTCAGAGTCTAAACCATGTTAATTTCTTTGATGAAGTTGTTGGTGAAGACTTTGACACACCCAATGATGACAATAAGCTAAAACGTACCCCTTTGGGTAATATTATTCAAAGTGATCATCATTTGGGTGATGGCAGTTACTCCCAGCATTTGGATGTCCCAACTATTGACCAATTAGAGGATGAATTGGGGCATTCTCCTGGTTCCAATGAGGCTACCAATGCTGGTGAGAAGGCTGCAACACCAAGTGATATGAGTGCTTCTGAGGGTGATTTTAGTCCCTATCCTGAACAAGCAGTAGAAGTTGGTTTGCATAATAATGGTCAACCTTCTTTAAGAAGAACTGGTAGAACATCAAACTTTCCTAACAAATATAATGATTATATTGTTGATTCCAAAGTAAAATTTGATCTTGAAAAGTTTGTGACTTATGCAAAACTTAAAAATGATACTCTATGTTTTGTTATTGAACTAAATAAAAGTTTTGAGCCTAAACATTATTGGGAGGCTTGCATGTATCAGCACTGGGTTGATGCAATGAATAATGAGATGGAAGCTTTGTATAGAAATGATACTTTTGAGCTTGTTGTTTTACCTGAAGGCAGAAAGGCTATAGGTTGTAAATGGGGTTTTAAAATAAAATACAAATCTAATGGTGAGGTAGATAGATATAAAGCTAGACTTGTAGCTAAGGGCTTTAACCAAAAAGAAGGGGTTGATTTTGATGAAACTTTTTCACCTGTTGTGAAGATTGTTACTGTTAGATGTCTTATTAATCTAGCTTTTCAACAAAACTAGCCTATATTTGAGCTTGATATCAATAATGCCTTTCTATATGGTGATTTACATGAGACTGTCTATATGTCTTTGCCTGATGGTTTCTTTAATGCTAATGATAAGAGGGTTTGTAGATTGAAAAAGTCTTTATATGGTTTAAAACAAGCACCCAGACAGTGGAATGCTAAGTTAACTAGTGCATTGCTTAAGAATGGATTCATACAAAGTAAAAGTGATTATTCCTTGTTTATCAAGAATGATTCAGGTAATATTGTTGCTTTACTTGTGTATGTTGATGATATAATTGTCACTGGTAATAACTTAGCTGAGATTGAAAGTTTTAAAGTGTTTCTTAAGTCTAAATTCCAGATTAAGGATCTGGGTAAACTTAAGTATTTCTTGGGAATTGAAGTGATTAAAACTGATAAGGGTTTATGTTTAACTCAGAGAAAGTATTGTTTAAATTTACTTTCTGAATTTGGTTTACTATCTTGTAAGCCATCTGCTTTTCCTTTAGAACATAGTGTATCTATTTCTAATGAGCCTACTGCATCTGATCCTGTTCTAGATAACATAACTGAATATCAAAAACTGATTGGAAAACTGATATACTTAACACACACTAGGCCTGATATATCATATGCTGTACATTGTTTGAGTCCGTTCGTGCATAAACCACTTAAGTCTCATCTTAAGATTGCACTTAAAGTTTTAAGATATTTGAAGGGTTCTCCTGGTAGGGGAATTCATATTGTTAAAAGTTCTTTTAAAAACCTTGAGACTTATGTGGATGCAGACTGGGCCAAGTATGTTGTTACTAGCAGATCTGTTACAGGATTTTGTATTTTTTCTAAATGGTTCATTAGTTTCATGGAAAAGTAAAAAACAAAACACCCTTTCTAAGTCTAGTGCAGAGGCTGAGTATAGAGCAATGGCCTCTGCTACTTCAGACATTGTTTGGGTCTTGAAAATTTTAAAAGACTTAAACTGGGTACATTTTTTGCCAGTCAAACTGTTTTGTGATAGCCAGGCTGCAATTAAATTTGTTGCAAACCCTGTCTTTCATGAAAGGACTAAACATTTGGAAATTGATCTACATTTTGTGAGAGAAAAGATTTTGGCTGGTGTTATTAAAACTAAAAAAGTTCAGTCTGTTAATCAAACAGCTGACATTTTTACTAAAGGCATGGATAAGCTGCAACATGAGAAACTGGTTTCTAGACTTGGTCTTTTTGATGTGTTTCAGGTTTGAGTTAAGGGGGGATGTTGAAATATAACTCAAAACTGAAACACTAATTCACAGGGACTGATTTTGTATATTTTGTATTCTCAGTTATAAGCTGCTCTAAGTAAGGCAAGATGGATTAAAGCAAGTTAGTGAAAGTTGAAGGGGTGTTTCTGCTATATAGGAGAAGAGGAGTCAAAGTAGTCAAAGTCTATATAAGGATCATAACCCGTTTAGGGTTTGATCATCTCTCATATTTTCTCTCTCAAAGATAAGACTGCATCCGGTCTTCTCTCAACCAAAACTTGTATTTCTGTTGTTGATTCAGTAATTGCTTAAAAGTGATTGTGAGGAGTTGATATTGTATGAACTATTGATAATTAGTCAATAGCCTTCCACCTGAGTAGTAGTGGGAAGGATTGTGGGTTGTTGTTACAGGTTTGTGATTCTTGTGGTTATACTGATTGAGATCAGTTTCTGATTGATCTTTTAAGTTTTGGTTGATTAATAGAAGTTGTTCTTGAATTAAGATTCAAGAGTTGTTACTGGTTAATATTTAGTTTTCCTACATTTCTAAAAATTAAATATCTCACAAACCGTTAATCGTTACGCGAAACAAATCATATATCATTGCGACGAGAATTAAATCATCTTATTATATAGCGGCACTTCTAAATACACCTTGACGAACTTTTGCTTTTGAGTTAATTTCTTAGTGTTGAAATTTTAGTCCAAAAAATTACATGTGATTCGTAAAATCATAGTTGATTTCTTATTTTAAAAATCGTATGTGATTTTACATGTGAAATTTTAAAATAAAAAATGACATGTGATCTTATAAATCACATGTGATTTGTGAAATCACACATGATTTTTGAAATAACAAATCACATGTGATTTTACAAATCACATGTGATTTTACAAATCACATGTGATTTTACAAATCACATGTGATTTCTGGCGAAAATTTCAACACCAAAAAATAAAGCTCGAAAGAAAAAATGGTCAAAAGTATATCGAAGTACCGTCCGTTGAAAGATAAAAAAAATTCTCGTCGCGATGGTGTATTTTTCGTAGCTTGAAGATTTACTATTTGTAAGATATTTTATTTGAAAAAAAGGTGAAAATTAGTTTTTTTGTTTGTTTGATGATAGAATTTACCAATTTAATCTTTAGAGAATGTGTGATTTATGTTGATCTCATCTCCATTTGTCAAAACTTTCCTACACGCATAAAGGATTTTTAATGGTCAACAACTTATATCAAGGGTTTGAGAGTTGATACTACTTAAGGGAGTAATCACTGAAAATATGTTGCTTTTTCCAAGTATGTCTATACACGTTTTAAATTATAATCACGTTATAGCCATTGTAGATGATACTTGCTAGCAGTTTTCGAAAGCTAACTGATAACAACAACAATATCTAACCTCGTTAGAGTGTGGTACATGCAAAGTAGAATATAAAGTTGTAGACATATTATACGTAATCTCATAAATCCCGAGGATAGGGATATTGCTTGCAGGAAGATCCCCGGCTAATGTACGTGTGAGGGTGAACGTGCTCAAATTTATGTGAATATGTGGGTGTGTGAAATTACATGGATAGATATACTATATAAGCATATGACGCATGAAAGCATATAAGGATAAAGACAAATACCATTATGAAAGTTTATAATAATAGCCACATATAAGCAAACAATGCGTGAAATCTTAATATACATAAAACACATTAGCGTAATTGCATGTGGTACCCACTATATTATATCAGAAATATAAATAAAATCATATAGGGAAAGGGGTTTACATAAGCATAAATGCATACGAGCATGGATATATAAAAGGATAAGCTTATGCAAAGAAATTAAACCTATTAACAATTTAAAGTTATATGTTCTAAGGGTGCAACGAAGTTCGTAGATGTGTACAACTATGTCCGGAGGGTGTAGCGAAGTTCGTAAAATAGGTATAACTACGGGGCTTTATACCTAAAAACAAAGACAAACATTTTCATGTGAGGCTACTAGATCTTCTTCAAATCATATAAGGAACTAGCTATGGCTCTCTATACTTAAAACGCAGTGGTAAAATATTTTAGAAAGCTAAAAAGCATGGGCAATATGTACCGTGGTTACTAAAAATCACCTAGAAAAGCTAAAATAGCCTAAACTTATGGCCGCCTATTCTAATTCTAGCTCTCCACATGTTCTTATCATAGGTCATATTATCAGACAAAAGAAGCTCCTTCAGGTCTGACTGTAGTGTATCATGCCACCTAAGTTTTGGTACACCTTCTTCTCCCCAAACCATCGACTATCAAATCTTCCAATATTTTAAATGATGCTGTTTGTAGTCTCCTCCTCACATGTCAGAACCATCTCAACTGTCCTCCCCTCATCTTGTTGATGATAGTTTCGACTTCAAGTTCTGCTCTAAAAAACTCCATTCGGGATCATGCAAACATGGTTTTACGACAAGTCCACCTTAGCATTCTTAATTCCGCCACTTATATATCTAATTTTCTTAAGCTCTCGTAATCAATAATCACTCTAACGGGTACAACATATTTGGTCTAATTGTCACTCTATAAAATTTACCTTTCAGCTTTAGAGGACTTTCCTATCACATAGTACTTTTGTAGCCACCCTCCACTTCAACTAGACTGCTTTAATAGGATGAGTTACATCATCATGTATCCTCATTGCTTTGTGTGTCATTGAACCTAAATATCTAAACGAGTCACTTGGTTGCAGGATTTTGTCTTTGATACATATGTCTACTTCTTCCTTATGGTCGACCTCGTTCATACCGAAGTTACACCTTAAGCCTTGTCTATTAGTGCCTCCCTCTAGTTATCAAGTATGCTATTTTGGCCTTCCGTTTATTCTTATACTAACACATAATCGTCTATGAATATCAAGCATCATGGAATACTTTCTTTTTATCTCGTGACAACTCGACAAAATCAGGATGAAGATTTATTGGCTAATGGTTGATCCCTGGTATAGTCCTACTTCCACTGAGAAAAACTTTGTGTTTTCGATAGTGATTTGTAAGCGGTCCTCAGACTATTGTACATATCCCTTATTAACACTTATGTATCTCATTGGGTTTCCTTTATAAACTAAAGTCCACAAAATAAACTCCTGTAGAATGCTATTATAGTTTTTTTTTCAGGTATTAGGAAGCCATGTGTGCAATCTATTTGTTTTTATCTATACTTCTCCATAAGGTTATCTATAAGTTGTATTCCTCGCTCTAAGAACATTCTAGAATGAAACCAAATTGGCTCTCTGACACCCCTATCTTTCTTCGCAACATTCTCTCAATTACTTTCTCCTAAAGCTTTATGGTGTAACCAATAAACTTAATACCTCTATAGTTGCTACAAACTTAAGCATCTCCTTTTTTTGTAAATGCGGATGACTTCACTAAGTCTCCATTCATCTGGAATCTTAGCGCTTGTAAAGATGTTGTAGGAGAGAATTGTTAGCCAACCTAATGCATTATCTCCTAGGCACCTCCAAGCTTCTATGATAATTTGCTCCGGTCGTACGGCTTTGTTTCTCCGCTTCCTTTGTAAGGTTTTCCTCACTTCCCCTTGACTAATCCTTGAGTAATAGAAATTGTACTGGGGCTAGCGTTCTCTACTTCTACGCCTCCCTCATGCTTTCTCCCGTTGAAAACACAAGAGAAGTACGCTCCCCATCTTTTCCTAATTACTTCTTCGTTTACAATATATTTACCTCTTCAATCTTTGATATATTTTATATTTCCTAAATATTTTATTTTTCTTTCTTGGGCTTTAGCAATCCTGTAGATATCGTTTGCTCCCTCTTTGGATTCAAATCTCTTGTACAAATTTGGTTGGGCTATTACCCTTTTTGCTTATCTTTTTTACTCCTTATACCTATCATTTGACCTACTTCTATCCACTAGGGATCCCTCCCGACTAAAAAAAACTCTATGAACCTAGTTTGTTTCATTGCGACTTTATTTTGCACCTCCTCACTAAGCCACCAGGATTCCTGTAGGTTGTATGAGTTCTCGTTGTCCCACTAGTCACATCGAAGGATTCATTTTCCGTGTCTCTGAGGATGCGAGTTAGGACGTCCCACACATCCGATCTATGTCATTATGTACTCCACTTGTGAAGTAACCCTCTCTTCTACTTTTGATTTGAAAGTCTCTACTACATCTCCATGCAGGTTCTAATTCGGAAGCAACTTGATAAAACATTATATAAAGGCAACCCTGATTCAAGGTTATGATGAAATCATATTGGAATAAAAGCTCTAACAAGAGATAATACTCAAAGCACTCGATTTAATTAATGTAAAAAGATAAAATTACAGTGAGACCTAAACCTCGTATCTATAAAAGTGAATGAAATTATCTTAAAAAACAAAAAATGATAAGAATTAAATTTCTAATAATTATCTAGTTACTACAAAAGAGAATTTATAGAATTCATAAAATTACCCAAAATACTCTAAACTGAAGAAGAAAAGAAAAGAAAAGAAAAAAAAAAAGAAAAAAGAAAAAAAAAACATTTAGAATGCTTTCTAGACCATTTGTACGGCATTCAAATTGTCAAAAACACAGAACTTCCTCTCTGCATTGCTTGTGCGGTAATTGTTTGTCCGCATCATTCCCTCTCATTTTGAAAAGTTACGACCTTCAATCCTCACCATTATTTGCATCATATTCCTCAAACAACTTCTCACAATTGACTGTATTTATCATGTAGCTTTATGATTCACATTAACTACAACACACTTTTTCATAAAGTCTTCAAACACAATAAGGAAAAACTTCATTATTCGCAATTGGAAATTTTTGTTGGTTTATCAACTTGGGTAACCATGCTCATATCACGATAAAAAAAAACCTCTGTAACGTGGACATATCGAGAATACAAACATTAATCTTTAGGATTTTTACATAGCAGTACCATAGTGTACCACCTTCAAATCCACCGTTAACATTTCCTTTGTTGTCTCCGACATTAATGTTGATAAATTGTATCAAATTTCTTAGAAACTTGAGGTTCTTAAATTTTGGATTCAACATGTGGATTTACATAATATTCTTGGCCATTAAAACTCCAGTATTTGCTTTGGTTGGAGCCATCTCATTTTTCTTCACCAATAATGTGAAAAAATAGAGATCACTTCTAAATCTTATAAAACTTCAATCTCACATCGTTACCGTTTCCTCAATAAATAGGGCAATCATCCTTGTCGTTGCTTCACAATACACTCCACGACTAAATAACTTTCCAATTGATATCGGAATCCCAAAATTTTGCTTTTTCTAAATTGACCAACCCAAATTGATAATTTAAAATAACAAACCAATATTTTCAACATCAAAATTTTAATACCATGAATAACTAACCAAGCAATTTGAGTGAAAATGTTTTGTTGCTGGTACTCAATCTTTCACACTTTTTTTACCTTCCCAATAATCACCATGTATTCTCACTATTATTGTGGTTTTATGCCCCACGTACGATCACTGAAAAAATTTCTGCAAAGATAGTGGAAATTCTATCAAATTTGGTCATGAAATCTGTTCTTTTGACCGTGCTCCACCAATAATACGGGTTTTGGATAAATGTTGAACACTGACCATTAAAAAACTAACAAGCTCTGATGCCAACTGACGTGAAACGGAAGCGATTTTATAATATCTACTCCAACGATGACCTTATTCCAAGAATACCAAGATGAAACCTCGAAGAAATATAACTTGAATAAAGGAAAACTCTTATAACACTTACTAGTTTAATTAATCAACAAGATTTTAAGTTATAGTTAGACTTAAGGATTTATATGGGTGAATGAAATAATCTAATAAACCATAACATGATAGGAATTAGTTTCCTAATCATTATCTAATAACGAATTCTCAAAAAAACACAAATACCAACAAGAAAACTAAACTTAAAAAAAAAATCAACTTTATGGACTATTGGTGCGACTCGCCACTTATTTGTGCGTTGCACAAACTGTCTTATACACAAAAGTCCCTCTCAGCATTGCTTGTGCGAGTACTTTTGTTTGGATGATGTTTTCTCCATTTTCTTGCCCACATCATTATGCATGCACAATATTAAGTATATGTACCTTCTTTTTGGCTAAAGAAAATAGTTCTATTCTTCATACTTATTTTGCTACGGTATGGTCAATTATGAACCTTTTTATATGCATAATAATTTTGCTACATTTATAGGTGTCACAAATATTTTAAAAAGTAATCCATATGTATTAGTGTATACAATTACAATAAAGCTACACTTATATTAGTCACAAATATTTTCACACTTTTTATTATAAACATTTTTGGCAATTTTGCCACACTTTTAAGTGTGGACATTCAAAAAATATTTTCACACTTTTAACCATATAAATTTGGATAATATTTCCATATTTATAAGTGTAGAAAAAAATTTCACGCCCATTATTACCACACCTGAGAAAATATGGACTCTATATTTTACACATTTTTATCCGTGACCATTTTGCTTTTAAAATATGAAGAATTCAAC
Organism: Chrysanthemum lavandulifolium; assembly: GCA_022545495.1. NCBI lineage: Eukaryota > Viridiplantae > Streptophyta > Magnoliopsida > Asterales > Asteraceae > Chrysanthemum > Chrysanthemum lavandulifolium. Next base: position 167,121,040 of record CM040239.1, on the reverse strand, counting down.
TAGTTTTTGTAGTGAGTCTTAAAAAAGTGTACTTGCAAAATGTATATCTATTAGTATCATTTACAACAGCAATAGAAGTACAAAATTTGTAGTTGCATATATAATAGTGATATATGTTCGATATAATTTAATATAATAGTGACAAAAATAATTTACTCAAACTTATTTATCATCATATTATGCAGATTTTGTGAATCTCTTAACATGTGTGATGTGTACATAATCTAACATTTTCTCACTATATATACAGATACTGTAGAGAAGTCTGCATTACAGATATCCTAAATTGCTTTCAAGAAATGGTAAGTTATGCTACATTCATCAGCCACTTTTGTGCCAGATTATTCATTACAATTTTAATATCATTCGTGTTGTCTTAATTATTTTGCAGGGTTTTATAATTGTGGTGTTCTTGAGCTTTTTCTATGTTTCATCTGGCTCGAAAACCACAAGTGAAGAAGCCACGTTTGATGTAACACATTATGGCGCAATAGGAGATGGGAATGCAGATGACACTGATGTATGTAAATAATGTTAACAAGTTTGAATAAAATTTATGATTGTTTCTAACTAGACCTGTGATTCAGGCTTTTGTTCAAGCATGGGCGGATGTATGTGCATATGAGTCAGAGGAGCCGACATTGCTCGTGCCATCAGACTTGACGTTTTTATTAAGATGTGTTTCATTCTCTGGTCCATGCAGATCACCCAGCATTTATATTCAGGTACGTGCTAAGATTAGGAATTAAATGATAGCAAAAATTGTCTCTATAAACTCTGATTATGTTTGACATTTGATTAAAACGCAGATTCCATTAACATGCTCTATTCCTCTGGGATCTGGTTCACATTTGTACTTAAAATCTCGAAATTTTGTTTTGTATGATTAAACCGCTCAATATTTAACGGATTTGTTTTACATGTTATAATTCCTTACTTGTTAAAAAGGACAACTTTTTTTAATTTCTAACAAGTGATTAAATGATGGAAAAACAAAGTTTTTATTTAGTTAATTGCACAAAACGTAAAAGTTCATTTGATTTTTTGTTTCTTTCTAAATTTTACTCACTAAATTTTAATGATTCTGATTCATATTATAATTTAATTATATGTTTTTGGTGGGTAGCTGTTGGGGGACATTACTGCCCCCAATAATCTAGATGGATGGGAAGGTTGCGATACGAATGGCTATATGATAATATTTGATTCTATCGACGGCCTCACCATCGAAGGACCTGGCCAACTAGATGGTCAAGGTTCTATCTGGTGGCCGGGCTCGGAAATACAGGTAAAGTTATTCAACCATTTGATCAGTTTTTATACCCTTGTTGTTAATTATCAATGCGTCTTTTCTTAACTTTTGCAGCCCACAGGTGTAGATTGCAAATGCCCATCGGTACGTGCTTTTCATATCATAGTGAAGTATAAGTAGTCATTATTAGATCTGAATGCTAATATGTAAATATTGATATTTAAGATGTTACATTTTAAAAAATGCAACGGGCTTCAATTAAGTGGTACAAGACATATAAACGGTCCAAAGAGACATATTAGCATTAATGGTTGTCGAGATGTAGAAGTCCATGATCTTCATATTTCCGCACCCGAATACAGCCCCAATACTGATGGAATCGATGTTAGTTTGTCGTCACATGTTTACATTCATGATTCTACAATTGAAACGGGTATATGACATAAACATAAAATTGCAATTCCTTTTACTCTATTATACTCTGAAACATTTGATTTACTTATTGTTTCCCATATACGTAATAACAGGCGACGATTGTGTTGCTATTGGTAGTGGCGCTTATGATATCAATGTAACAAGGGTCTTTTGTGGACCTGGTCATGGCATAAGGTACCATATCTTAAGCTATTTATTTAGCTCAATCGCCCATCAGTAGTCATTGAAAACATTTGTGAACAATACAAAATTTTGTGGCCGCGATGTTTGATTTGTACTTTTGTTATCCTGCCATGCTCAATTGACATGTTTTGGCAGCATCGGAAGCCTTGGAAAGAATGGTCGTACTTCAACAGTCGAAAAAGTAATAGTAAGAGATTGCACTCTCACTGGAACGAAAAATGGACTAAGAATCAAGACGGTACCGGTATGATTGCATTAAATTTACCTACGTTTAGTTAATTACTTATTTTTCGAGATATTATTACATTTATATTGATTAATTGGTTTCTTGTATTATACTAGCATGGAGAGGGGTACGCTAAGAAGATTACATTTAGGGACATTAATCTCGAGAATGTTAAAAATCCGATTATAATTGATCAACATTACTGCACTAGTACGGTAAATCATTATTGCTCTGCACCGGTAAGCATTGTTATTCCATAACAATCTCATAAGCATTACTCTATTTTATAATCTAAAACCTGTACTAATTTTTTTTCCTTATTTACATTAGCCGGGCGCATCAGCAGTTCGGGTGAGTCATATAACATATAAGAATATATATGGTACCTCAGCATCAAAGAGAGCGATTAATTTTGATTGCAGCGAAGACTATAAGTGTCATGGAATAGTGACAAACAAAGTTGATATCACCGGAGAAGACGTAAATGCTTATTGCAAAAATGTTTATGGGAAATTTTATGATACTAATCCTAGTATTAACTGTCATTAGATTGTAGCCTCATCCATTTGGGGATTATATATGTATTGACCGGCTTTAGATGTTTCATATAATAAATGAAAGGGCAAATAACCTATTAATGCATCATACTTGTCACAAAAAGCAGTTCGACGTAGCGAATAAAAAAAAAAAAAAAACCTTTTGGCTACTAAACCCGACTAGTTTGTCCTTTATTGGGCATTTTACCACCTACTCCCAGTCACCACGTCTGATTCCCAGTCACCACTTCTAAAAAGAATATTTTAGTTAGACTTATTACTCATTCAAACTCTTCAAATACTTCGTTCACCTTATAAACAAGTCACAGGAATCTCGTTCAACTCATCGGATGGTGCCACGAGATACAAGGCGAACTCTTACTTATCTACGAATCAAAAGAATCTCGTTGGATCAAAAGAAAAGCAAATCCATTTCCCAAACCCGTAGTGTTCTGAGCATAAGAATCAAAAGAAAAGCAAATCCATAATAATCAAAACTAAACCCGTAGTGCGAGACAAAACTAACTAAACCATAAGAATCAAAAGAAAAGCAAATCCATTTCCCAAACCCGTGATCCCAGTGGATCGACTGAACCCCAAACGGGTTCTTGACCCGAAACCCAAACACAACCGATCATCTCTCTTAATTCATTTAACCACACAAATCTTTTATCAATTAGTTTTTATTTTTGGTTTATAATTCCACGAAAACTAAATAAGTGATTTAACTATTGATTTTAAGCAAAATCAACAAACTTGAGTGTATACTTGCCATACCCAAGGACGAGTGGGAGAGAAGGTGATGAAGGAGTTGCGGCAACAGGAGATAGGTGGGTGGTGCCGGCTGTGACAAAGATGTGGTAAAAGATGTGAGAGAAGGAGGTGTGTGATGGTGAAAACGTGATGGTGAAAACGTGTAGCAGAGAGGCTGAAGGAGGGTGTGAGAGAAGATGTGGTACATTAAACCGGATACCAGTTGAATAGGTGGTAAAATGCCCAATAAAGGACAAACTAGTTGGGTTTAGTAGCCAAAAGGGCTATTTTTTTTATTCGCTACGTCGAACTGCTTTTTGTGACAAGTATGATGCTTTAATAGGTTATTTGCCCTAAATGAAATTACTTTGATCATTCTAATAATCTGCAGTAAAACAACATTGATAATGTTTATAGATAAGTTTAAGGGCAAATGACAAAAAAATGCATCGAACTTACACTTTATGTGATTGTGTGTAGCCAACTATTTTTTTTCTTATTGTATGTATTGAACTTTCAAATTTCGATCATTATGTGTATTTTGTGACTATTCTGCCATGTAAAATGACCATTTTATCCTTCGAAATTTGAAAACATTAAGGGTAAAATGGTCACAAAATACACACAATAATCGAATTTTGAAAGTTCACTACACACAATAAGAAAAAAAATAGTTGGCTACACACAATCATAAAAAGTGTCAAGTTCAATGCATTTTTTTGTCATTTGCCCTAAGTTTAAATATTACAGATGATATTTTAGGAATAATTATATGTATATTTTTAAAACTTTCAATAAGCTCTATATATTAAGATTACATTTTATCCGATTTTCAATCCATTATTTGATAGTTTCTCAGAACATTGTTTGAATTGTTAAACAAGAAAAGTTTGTCTTCATTAAATACAAAATCACATTTAATTAAGGTAATTTATAGCTTTAATTATTGTATATTAAATGCATTTTTTCATTTTAAAAGAAAATTTTGTGTTGAAATAATGCACTTATCCAATGCCCTTCTTCTATTTATCCTTGTTATTTCTGTTTTGCATTTTTATTTGTTGAGCTGTTAGCAACATATATGAAATCATCAGTAAAAAAAGTACTTTAAAAAGAACAAATATAATGTGTAATGGATACCTGGTGAAAGTTCTATATTATAAATAGCCATAAAAATTGGAATTCAAGTAGATGGTGTATATTTTGCTCAAAAAAAAAAAGTAGATGGTGTATATCTCATTGTCACAGCAATTTGTCTCAGTTTTTATTTTTATCTGCACGATAATCCCTCTGTAACTATTTCTTCTAGTTCTCTTTAGTCGTAAGAAGCAAATGCAAGCTATTCCAAAGAAATTAGAAATAATTTTTTGTTGTTGTTATATCCCAACATCAGTGACAACCTTATTTTGTGTCACTATAAGTAAGTAGCAGGTGTTGTTTAAAACAAAAAGTCAGTAGCCAGTGGCCTCCAGCTTATTCGTCACTACCAGCTAACCACATACATAGTTGTATAAGAAAAGTAATAGATTAGTAGATTACTATTATAGAGTTCGGCTCCGTGGGTATCATCGGATAAATTGGTCATAGTTAGACGTTAACAACCGTTCCAAGGTCTTTTAGCTACTCGCTATCTTTTGTCATTGTTTTCTTGTCAAAATTTTAGTGACTTTCATTGGATTAGTGTCAATCGTTACAAAAATGACCACTCTAATCTTGTAAGTGATAAGTGACCAGTTTTGGAGTTTTGTCTCTAATAGGTTGACAGACCTACAAGGACGAAAGTGACAACATTTGTTTTTGTCACTAACGATAAAACACTTTTCATAGGTTTATAAACTTATAATTAATATTACGCCCAAATGCCGAAGGGCTTGTGTCCCAATGGTACCTCATGTTGTGTGAGAAGCTTTTCAACCAAATGGTTGTTGGTTTATTCTGCTTAGGATGTGTGAGATAGATTGTGGTGTATACTGTGTGAGATAAATATTACGCCAAATAATCATCTTATTAATATGTTGATTTTTCAAACCTACTTTCCACCGTGTATAAACTTTTTACAAACTTAATAAAATATTTCAACTTAACACATGCATTACATATTTCCATGCATCAAGTTATAAAGAGATTCAAGATTTAATATCTCTTCGTGCAACATAAACATGAAATAGAAGCTGACGATTGAAACATAATTAAACTTCTCAATAAATTTTAAGAGTATAATTGGACCTCTCATTGTTGATGTACTTGGTGTTTCTAGTCACTAATTACCATTTTTGTAGTGTAGTTTACTTTATTTACACACGTACATAAATTTTGGGAAATTTTAATTTTTTTTTTTTTTTTTTTGAAAGGCAAAACTTTTATTAGAAACCCCACAAAAGGGAAATGAGAACAAATGAGAACAATACAATGACAACCCAACTAAAAAAAACCTATACAAAAGAAAGAAGCTCGGACCCAAACAAAAGAAAGCAAAAACTAAACATGAAAAAAAAACTCCTACACATTAATACAGACACAAGAACCAAATGACAAAACAAAAAACCTATACCACATCAGCCGGACCCACGAGAGAAAAATAAAAATCAAATAAGGGACCAATACCACCAAATGAAACCTTAAAAGTCCCATAAAAAAACTTAACCCAAACATAACTGTAGACCAGGAACACAAACCAAACATCAGAGAAGACCACGGACATAAGCCAAACAATAGCTTAAAATGTAGCCTGCACTATCTGTCATCTTTTATATAATAAGAGAACTCGCTTTAGGCTAAATTTAGGGATTCGATTAACCAATGAGATAGCTCGATTTTGAAATCGAGCCTTCTCATCGGCCAATTAGATTTTTTGTTGAGAAAAAATAGGGCCAGAATTGGAGTTTTTTAAAAAGCTCTCCAAATATAGATGTGTCGAAATCGCGAATTAAAAAAATTCGAAAAAATGGAGGTGATTTACAAAACCTTGGTGTCATAGAATTTTTTTTTTCTTTTTTTTTTAAGTTTGTTTAGAACTCATAAATTGTTTTTGTTTCTAAATATAAATTGAAGATACTTACTAAAAATAAGGAATTTGATATTATGTCAGCGGTTTAAAAAAAGGATTATCTTCAATGATATATATACCAAATTTAAAATATAAAGATAACTATTATAATAAATCCATGCTTATCTTTACGTAACCCTAATGTAAAACCTATATATATCCTAAAAAGACATGAGTTCATCATTCATTCACCTCATCAGTCATTCACCAGCTAATGTTTATGTTTTTTCTTTTTTCGCAGGCAAAAAATATGCAGACAACCCTACTTTCTTAACTCGATCGTACGTCTGGTAATGTGGCATCATACTTAAAATCATTCCTTTATTAAGTATAAATTTATTTTATTAGTACTCATTAAACGTTAAGATTTGGGCATCTCAAATTAGTTTAGCTGTATCGACTGATGATTATGCAGGTAGTGTTGAACTGAAATTTTAACGGGGTTCTGATGAAGAGATACTGGTGAAGATTTTCTAATGGAGGTGTTGCTGATGATGGTAATATCTTATAGCAATAATTGTTATTATAATAAAATTTGATTATTATCTTGAGATGTGATAAAATATTAAGTTTTAGATATTTTATTTAGTTACCGAACCTATAACTAAGAAGATCCTGAGCCTAAACATTTTTTTCAAGTTCAAACCACTAGATCTGAGGTAAGCTACTAACAAAACTATATATTTTATATTAGTTTTATTAATTTTGTTATCTTAATTTGTACAGTGTTGTGACAATCTCATGTACACTTTGGATAGTGTGTAGATGAGCAGGAGGATGAGTATGAGACTGTTGAAGCTGCTGATGACTAATTGAAAATTAGGGTTTCAAGGTGCGCATCAGAAATATAAAAAGGAATATTATGAGGTTTATGAAGAGAATATTTAAATTAGATTTTTGAAGTGTAGATCAATTGTTTAGTTAATTCTGATATTTTTTTGTATATTGATTGCTTTATCAGTATCTTGATGATGTTAATTGTATTTATTATACTAACTTATAAATTATTTTTTCCATGATTATTGTATTTTAGTGAAAAAAGTATATGTGTTAAATATATGAAAGGAAATTGAGTCAGTTTATGGTTCTCATAAAGAATCATGGTTTCTCATAAATATTTATTATTTTCTTATTTATATAATCAGTTTCTGATGGCATTATATTTACAACCCATGAGCATGTTTAGTTCATTCATTATTGCTGATGATTTATTCGATATATGAAAAGAATATATAAATTAGGGTTTCCAAATGCATATCAGAATATAGGAAAAAGAATTATGAAGTGTATGAAGATAAAATATGTGAATGCGCAAAAAATATGGTTTCTCATAAGACAAATGATGCATAGGCCTAAAACTTGGACCTAAAAGTGGACCTAAATGGATGTGAAAGTGTTTTATTGGTTAGTCATGAAGTGGGTTCATTCATTGTCACCAATAGAATAATACCACATAAAATTACTGTTGATGCAAATAATGTCTAAAAACGTTATTTCTATCTTTCGATATCTCTACGTTTTGATGATAACAAAATTTAAAAACACGTTATGTTAAAATTAACGTAAACAAGTTTTTAATCGAAATATCCCGTTTTTACATATATCACTCTAGGTAAGAACAAACAAATTTACAACTTGACAAGTGATCAAAGAAGTGAATTTGTGTTTCAAACTTCACATTTTTAATGGGACAAAACATTTTTTCAAAAATACATTTTAAAAATTGTTTTTGAATATTAAAGAAATGTTTTAATTGAAAAAATAAGTTTAAAAATTCCCAATAGCTATTTTCCCCCCAAAACAACTCCTAACTTCCCCAAATAAACTTTCACCACTAAAAACAAAAAGACGAGCGTTTTTGTCTAGGACGGTACCATGGTACCACTAAATTTAGTGGTACCATCTGGCATTTAGTGATACTGTCCGCTGTAAAGGACGAAATTTTTGTCCCTATAAATACCAGCTTCATAGTTTTTTATCATCCTTTTTCACACAAAACTTTTTGAGTTTAAATCTCCTAACACACATGCACTCCTTTGATCATTTAGATAGTTTTCTTTTGTTTTAGAATGATCATCTTTTCCAACCAAGTGATCACCTTCATTCCTCTCTTAGTGCAAGAGAAGAACACATTGTATCAAGAAGATACTTAGTGTTGTAGTCATAGTAGTGTGCACTTGTAACATTTGTTACACACTTGTTATATCTTGATATACATCAATTAGTCTTGAGTCTTGTTTAGGTAACTTGTGTGGATCATTGTGATCTTATAGAGATCTTAGAGACCTCTTATTGTTTGTAAGTTAGTGTGTTGATCAAGTGGATCAAGTCTAGATCGTGGTGATCTAGTAGTTTATGTAATTAGCAAGGATTGGGTAGATCGTGAGTGAGATTGGTACTAACTAGATTAATACTCGACATTTAGCTTAGTGTCGGAAATTGTGTTAAGCGACGTTGTGCGGTTTTCTCCGCCTCAAGGGAGTTTGTAGACATAGTGCTTAGAACACTCGAGTTGGGTACTCGGGGAGTGGAGTAGGGTGCAAAAGAGTTTTGTGACCAAACCACTATAAATCTTTTGTCTCAGTTTGATCTTTCCATCTCTTACTCTTTAATTTCATTACTTACTTTCTATTGTTGTAGTGTATATATTATAGTCTTGTTAAGTAAGATTCATATTGTTGTGATTTGATTTGACAAATGACTCAATCAAATTTTTTCACAAGTAAACTTTGAAAACTAAACTAAAAAAGCGGTAAACTATTCAACCCCCACCCCCTTCTATTTTTTCACAATTGGTACTAGAGCCACGTCAGTCGAGATTTTTAAAATAAACTGTATTTTAAAGCTTGAATCGATCAATGGATTTTGAAAATTATCAAGAATGGCAATATATGCAAAGACCACCACTTTCTGAAACCGATTGTTTTATCTATTGGAAAACAAGATTCAAAACCTATATGAAATCAAAAGATATTGATCTTTGGAATGTTATTACCGAGGGTGATTTTAAACCTATTGAAAAGAATCCAGAAACCAACAAGAATGAAATTATTCCTTACGAAAAACAAAGTGATACTCTTAAAAGAAAACTAGCCAAAAATAATGAGGCTAAAATGATTATTTATAATGCTTTGCCAAGAAAAGAATTTGAAATTTTTTTTACATGTAATACAGCAAAAGAAATTTGGAAAACTTTGTTAGTCACCCATCAAGGTAATAATCAAGTCAAAGAAAACAAGATTGATCTTCTTGTACAATAATATGAACAATTTTTCATTTCGGAAGATGAAACTGTAGATAATGCTTTTGCTAGATTAATACTATTGTTACTAGTCTTAAAGTTATTGATGAAGGTTACTCTAGCAAGAATTATGTTAGGAAGTTTTTTAGGGCTCTACATCCCAAATGGGTATCAAAGGTCACCACCATTGTAGAGTCAAAGGACTTGGCGACATTATCACTTGATGAACTCATAGGAAACTTGAAAGTTCATGAAATGATAATCAAGAAAGACTCCGACATAATTAAAGGCAAAGGAGAGAAAGTAAGGTCTATAGCATTAAAAGCCAAGAAGGAGTCAAGTGACGAAGAAAGTTCGGCTTCCGATACTGAAGACGAAGAATATGCATTTGCGGTTAGAAACTTCAAAAAGATCTTTAAGAGAAAAGGTAGATTCGTTAGACAACCTCGTGACGAAAAGAAGGCTTTCTCAAGGAATCGTGATAATAAGAAAGGAAAGAGTGATAGGAAATGCTTTAGATGCGGAGATCCAAACCACCTCATTGGAGAGTGTCCTAAACCACCGAGAACCAAGAACCAAAGAGCATTCGTAGGAGGTTCTTGGTGAAGAGGAAGAGGAAAATCCCAACGATGAAACAATGTCTCATGCTCACACTCCAAATGAGGTACATTCCGATTCTTCATACTATAGTGATGATAATTCCTCAATAGATGATAACTCACTAATAGATTATTATAATAAGTTATGTGAAGTAACCTCTAAAATCATTTCTAGAAAACAAGATGCTAAAAACAATAAGTATTGGTCTAGAAATTCAAGTTTTACAACTAAAAGAAAGAGTTAACAAACTTGAGAAAAATAAAGATGTCAAGGTCGAATATACGTCATGTCAAAATCTTCAAATAGAAAATGAAGAACTTAGGAAAAATATTCCTAAAATTTCTAAATTTGAAAAAGGAACAAAAGCTCTTGACGATATGTTAGACAACATTAGATATAGTGAACATTCTGGAACGGGCTTAGGTTTTGATCCAAATAGAGCTTCGACGAGTGGGAAAAACAAGTAAAATTTGTAAAACCCACAGGCTCTGTTGAAACAACAGACGGTACCATTAAAGTGTTGGACGGCACCACTAAACTAGTGGTACCGTGTGCTGAAAAGATTGAGTCACCTTCACTTTTGAAAAACAGTTTGAGTCCTAAACCAACTCATGTAGTAATTAATGATACCAAAGTTCCGATTTCTAGTAAAAAGGTAGTTAAGACCTTTTACAAACCATTGTCTACTCCCGGACTTGGTTATGTAAAACCGGACACTAGATCTAAAACTCCACCACCTAGGAGAATAAATAATCTTAAACCAAGATCTAACACACCACAACCTAGAGGTAACATTAGAAGGAAAAGTTATCCAAATAACTATCCCATAATGTGGAACAATTTCCAACAACGAGGTTACATGCCTTGGGACATTTGTCCACCATTTCAACATCCTAACCAAATGTTTGGAATGTTCAACATTAATAATCTTGGACCCATGAGATACTGGGTACCAAATGCTTGACTTGTTGTCTTAATTAAATAGATATGCTTGGGAATCGACTTGGAGCCCGATGAATGGGTCAAAGATAGTGGATGCACTAATCACATGACAGGAAATCGAAGTCTATTCTCATCATACAAAGCATACAACGGAGGTAACGTCACATTTTGTAGTAATCTTAAAGGCAACATCATAGGCAAAGGTACGATCTCTCACAACTTCATCATTATTAGAAATGTTGAGCATGTAGATAATTTAGGATTTAACTTGCTTAGCATTAGTCAAATGGTTGACAATAAGTGTAGAGTAGTATTCTCCGAATAAGGTAGTGATATTATTAAGGATGGCAAAACCATAGGTAAAGGAGTTAGGAAAAATGGATTATTCATCATGAAAATGGGGAATAAGTATGGGATAAGATATGTCTAGCAACAATAGATGATTATTCCACTCTATGGCATAGAAGACTAGGTCACGCTAATATGCGTTTAATACAATCTCTAGCATTTAAGGATCTAATTAGAAACTTACCTAAGCTTAAGTTCGATCAACACTTTTGTGACGTTTGTAAAGTTGGAAAACAAGTTCACTCTAGTCACAAAGCTAAGAAGTTAGTTTCGACCTCTAGATACCTAGAACTCCTTCACATGGATTTTTTCGGTCCATCCGCTATACAGAGTTACGGAGGAAATCTCTACACCTTAGTAGTCGTAGACGATTACTCCGGATACACTTGGACTAGATTTCTTAAGAATAAGACACAAGCTTTAGAGGAATTCAAAATCTTTAATAAGAAATTCCAAAATCAACTAGGTTATAGTTTCCATTAGGACGGAACATGGTCGGGAATTTCATAATGAAGTGCAATTCAGAGCATATTGTATTATACACAACTTCTCGGCTCCACGCACTCCTCAATCAAATGGGGTAGTTGAAAGGAAAAATCATACTCTACAAGAAATGAGTAGAATGATGTTAAACGAACAATCAATTCCTCAAAAGTTTTGGTGTAATGCCTTAGACACCTCAACTTACATACTCAATAGGATTTTGATTAGACCAATCCTAGGAAAGACTCCATACGAAATATTGAAAGGTAGAAAACCTACTCTAGATTACTTTAGAGTGTTTGGAAGCAAATGCTTCATTTTAAACACAAAAGACTACCTCACCAAGTTTGACCCAAAGTCTTACGAAGGTGTTTTCCTAGGATACTCACAAAATAGTAAAGCCTATGTTGTCCTAAATAAGGAAACAATGAAATTCGAAAAGTCACTCAACGTGACATTCGATGAGAGTCCCCCCCCCAACTAAATCTCCACCCTTGGTGGATGATGACTTAGATGAGGAAGAAGCCATTAAGGTAAATGGCAAGAAAACCTTAGAAAATGACATTGGGGATGAAATAGACGAAGTTGATGAAATAGTCAACATCAAGGAATCCAAAGATCATCCAATAGAGAATGTCATAGGCAACCTAAACCAATGAACCCTTAAGTGAAAAGCATTCAAAAAGTATTTTTTTTAGTTTTATATCTACCGTAGAACCTAAGAACATCGGTGAAACGATGAAAAATGGTAGTTGGATAGTCGCTATGCAAGAAGAATTAAATCAATTCACCACAAATCAAGTTTGGGTTTTAGTACCTCCACCTAGGAACCAAACTATCATAGGAACTAAATGGGTGTTTAGGAATAAACTCGACAAAATGGCGTCGTATTTAGGAATAAGGCAAGGTTAGTAGCACAAGGCTATAACCAACAAGAAGGTATAGACTACGATGAAACTTATGCACCCGTTGCTAGATTAGAGTCTATTAGGATACTCCTTGCCTATGATTGCGCCTTAGATTTTAAGCTATAACAAATGGACGTGAAAAGTGCATTCCTAAATGGTTACATTAACGAGGAGGTGTATGTTGCGCAATCTCCGGGATTCTTTGATTTCGAAAAACTGAATCATGTTTTTAAACTCAAGAAAGCACTATATGGCCTCAAACAAGCTCCTAAAGCTTGGTATGATAGATTGAAGGCTTTCTTGCTTAAACATGAGTATACCATGGGAATGGTTGACAATACACTTTTCACGAAGGAAAGTAATTCACATCTTATCATTGTTCAAATATATGTCGACGACATTATATTCGGTTCAACTTGTCAAGAACTATGCGATGATTTCGCTAAGATCATGCATGGTGAGTTTGAGATGAGCATGATGGGCGAATTAAATTTCTTCCTTGGTCTACAATAAAACAAATGGAAGATGGTATCTTCTTTAATCAACCTAAGTATATTAAAGAAATGCTTAAAAAGTTTAGTTTAGAAGAGTCTAAACCTATGAAAACACCCATGTCCACGGAAACGAAACTCAAGAGAGACGAAGAAGGTGAGTCCGTGGATAGTACTAAGTATAGGGGCATGATAGGTAGTTTATTATACCTATCGGAAAGTAGGCCTGATATCATGTATAATGTTTGCCTTTGTGATCGCTTTCAAGAGGATCCCAAAACCTCTCACCTAGAAGCGGTTAAACGTAACTTCCGATACATTAAAGGCACTATGCACTTAGGATTGTATTATCCCAAGGGGATCGGTGTAGAAACTATTGTTTATGCCAACTCTGATCATGCCGGAGATTATGTGGATCGAAAAAGCACCAGTGGCGTTTGTACCTTCATGGGTTGTTGTCTAACTTCTTGGTTCTCCAAGAAACAAACGGCGCTTGCTATCTCCACGACCGAAGCCGAATACGTAAGCGCCGGAAAGGCATGTCAACAAGCACTATGGATGACACAAGCTCTAATCGACTACGACATCCATCTCGACGACATCCCTATTATGTGCGACAACAAAGGTGCAATTGACTTGAGCAAGAACCCCGTTCAACATTCTCGTACTAAACACATCGAAATACGTCATCACTTCCTTCGTGATAACGTTCAAAAAGGAAACATTTCTATTGAGAAAGTTCATTCCCATGACAAAATCGCCGACATCCTAACCAAACCTCTCAAATGAGAATCCTTCAATTATCTCCATCTAGGTCTACGGATGATGAAACACATTCCATAAGTCTCGTCTTATGAATACTCAAATATTTCATTGGAAATATTAAATTAATCCATTTCGTCTCGTCTTATGACTATTTGAATATTTCTTTGGAAATATTAAGGTCATCTCAATTCCTCTACTCTCGATTAGTCAATTTCTATCCCCGTTTATTAGGTATAAGTTCTCATCGTGTCAAAAAGTCTCACCAAATAAGCAAGACTTATTCGTCAATAATCAAAATGAGACAAAAGTTTGTCTCAGCAGGTCATGGCACCACTAAATTTAGTGGTACCGTGACCTGACAAACTCGTTTGTCTTCTGTCTCTCTTCACTGTTAACACATCCTAACCAAACACACCTTCTGCAAGTTGCTGTCAAACCGAACACCTCATCCAAAAACCTCAATTCCACTCAATTTTAATCAATTCAAGGCATTGGATTTCAAGATTATCAACCACTACACTTTTCTTAACATTAATTGTAAATCAATTAATTTTTATTTTCTTTAATTTTGAGTTTAGGGTTTGTTTATGCATATAAAATTGAATTGGGGCTTTTCAATTTTGAATGATTTCTTATAGAATTAGGAATAGGATTAAACAATGTATAACTATCATGATTCCGTAAACTTAGAATTTGCATTAAACCATAAATTTTAGGTTCGAATTTTGTGTCAAATATTCACAAAAGATTAACTATTGTTAATACAAATATCGTCCCAAAACGTTATTTATATTTTATGATTTTTACCTTGTTTTGTTAACGACAAATGTAAATTTCATTTTTGTAAAGTATAAAGCTTATCAAGATTAATAGACATTAAAACAAGCTTTCCTTAAATAAAGTCTTCATCACTTAAGCATTTACATCTTATCACATTTTGATTAGCTATGTATCAATTAACATTGATATCTTTCTAAACCACAATGTGCATCAAAATTTTTAGAACAAATATGTTTTAGTTTCTTAAACATAACATTACATATGTATTTACTTTTAACATATTAATTCTAAAAATAGAAAACAACATATTACATCATGGCTTGCATCACATTGGAAATCTTTAGAAGATTTCATAAAATATTTTGTTTAGATTTGTACTCAACATATCTTACATGATCTTGGTTAGATTTTGATGATTTTGGAAATATTTTTGTAATCTTTATTGTCAGACCGGAGGAACCAAAAATTAACAAGGGCGGAACCCCTTTTTTTGGTTCCGTCTGGTCCGTAGCTCTGCTGTTCATTTGGCCTATAAATAGCAAGCCAAACCAAGTTATTTCCTCATCCCTTCTTAGCATAAAACACATACATTCTCTCATTCTATTACATCTATCTCAGTTTCATTTCATTCTAGTGATCATCTTTTGTAGCAAAGAAGATCAAGGCATAATCAAGCTTCAATAAATAGTTGGAAGGCTTGTTTGTTTTGTTGTTGTATGATCTAGTGATACGCGTACAACGCGCGTTCGGGGTCAAAGGAAACTTCCTTTTCTTCGAGCAAGTTTTTCAACCACCTAGGCAGTGAACCTAATCGTTGTAGTGTAGTATTAGGGTAAGCCTCGGGATTGATATCGTTCTCTAGAGGAATAGGAATGCTAGTGAGAAATTACTAAGCTAAAGTTGGGGTTGAGGAAGATTATTTTTTATCTTTTTATATTTTTTAGAAAATTGAAAGGTACGATCTCGGGGTATTGGATTTGGGGGGTGGTACTCCTACCGATTACTATACTATTATCTAATCTGATTAACTAAGCTAAGGAGTAGTCTATGTCTATTGATGTGTGCTCGTATGATGATTAAAAATGTGTCTACCTAGATACTACTACTCCCTAGTTATCTTTTATTGGTGGTTGAATTGCCACGTCCTTATTCTTAACGCGTTGTGTTTTCTAAGGTCGTAGGGTGTGCTTTCCCTAACACTTTGGGTTTTTAGCCTACAATAACTCTAGGCGATTATAAACCAATGTTCACAAAGATTACTCAAGCATTAAAAACACAACGATGGCCTATTGCAATCCTAAGCCAATTACAATTAAGAAAAGAGACAACCAATCAATATTCAATAACTAGGTTTCATAGATCTAAGCAAACACACAAATAAATTAGCTGGACATGGCAAACATGCAAGCATACACACATACAATTGAAGACATAATGAAATCAATGAAGTAGATTACTTATCTTGTTGTAAAGTAGGGTATGAGAACCCTAAGATACTGCCCAAGACAAACCAAAATCGTTTTAGGGTTTTACTCCACAATTCTACCTCTCTAAAAGTCTGAAAATTCGAATTCTATATATAGAGTTACAACTGCGACGACGTCACTCTTTAATTGTGACGCCATCAGATCGCCGCCATTAGGGTTTCGTCTTGACCAAGTCAAATTTGTGACGGCATCACGTTGTGGTTGTGACGCCGTCGGCTTCATCTTCTGACGCCATCTGAATCTGGATTTAGGCCGTCTGAGTTGTGACGCCTACTCTTTAAAGCTCGACTCCGTCGGTACAAAATAGCAATTTCACTCTGAGCCGTCGCAATTAGAGGGACGGCGTCGCCCTTTATCTGTGACGCCATCGGGTGCGTTTCCAGCAGCTTGAGTGTCTTGATCTTGACTTTAGCCATTTCTTCACATATTCACGCCTTTTCGTCCAAATAAGTGTCATTCCAGCATTTTGCCTTCAAGAGACCAAAAAAGTGAAATAGAACGAAATTAAGCAGTAACGGATATAAAAGTGGTCGATTAAGGGCTCAAATGACCCCTCAAAAGTGTACCTTTTAAATCCTTATCAAATATCCCTACACTTGGTATTTGCTTGTCCTCAAGTAAATGTGCTTTTGGCCAATTAATTTATAAGTTATGGGGCATGAAGCATTGGTTTAGAACAATTCACAGCAAGTATAAGCCCCGCAAAAGTCATAACAAGCACGGAAATTACATACTAGCACCTCACAAGTGGTGTTTGGATACTCTCATCTCTCGGGTGTATATGAAATATATCAAAATGGAAATGGAAGATAAACACTCATTAACTGGTCCTAGTACATAGATTACCATAGGCTTGAGACTAGATCAAACCTCCATCGCTTTGGCGTAAGAACCTAGGAGAAACTATCTAAGAGGTCTTTTAAAGGTTTGTAACGTTAGGCTTACGGTAGGGAAACAAAATGTTTGGTTGGATAGGCGATTTAGTGGTGGCAAGTCAAAAATCTTTATGTTACAAGCATGAGAAGAATGGCGTTGCTAAGCCAAGACTCGACACTCTAAACTCTAGATAACTTTGAAACAAACAAACATAACTTTAAAGATAGATGTAGGATGGTAGCCCGTATGTTTTTTCATTTTTTTTTCATACACTTTTACTCTACCATCCTCTAAGATAACCTCAAAATATAAGGGATTTATAGGCACATCCCTACACTTGAGTTTTTATTACTCTAACACTAATTTGACCCGAATTGAAAAGATCAAAACACTTGGAGTACATTATTACGTAAATAAAGGGAATTTGAATTTGACGTTCCTTCCTGTCACTCCATAAAATTTAACTTTTCCCAATCGTCCCAAAACTGTGTACAAAGATATGACTCGACTTAGCAACCATGCAAGTAACTAGATAATTGAACTAAGGGTTTAATATGATAACAATAATGCACTAAAAGTGAGTGCATACAAGGTAGGCTAAGGCGATTTGGGTGCACATTTGGGGGTGGATTGTAAATAATGCTCTTCATTGATATTCCGGAAAACCGAAACATCATGAGAACCGCGAAAAGGATAGGATCTGAGGGGTTAACTAGGGGTATCGTGTACTAAAGATGAGTACAACGCAAGGGTATGGGGGAATTACTCAACTGGTGTGGAAGAAGTAATTATAACACGGGTATCAAACAATGGTTATCCTAATGCCTCTTATCATTTAGTTATTCCTAACTACACAAGTGTAGTCTCACTAGCGATCTCGGAATGCATCACAAAACAAGTTCTAGAATCTATTATACTACCGGTACACTCTCGAAGCATTAAAGATGAATGCTTTAATTCCTACAAATGTAGGGGCGAACCTCACATTATTGGGGTGGAATTTGAGTGGTAAAGGGTTTTGTGCTAGTCATATAACTTCCTATCCATGAGACGCTTTATTAAGACTAATGGCCCACTCCTACATGTCATGAAAATTTTAAATTTGGTGCCAAAATTACCCTAACCGATATTTCTCATGGTTTATTACACGAATAAAATTGGACAAGACAAATAATCAAGGATAAGCATAGTTTCAAAGTTCCCGTTTTATTTTCCCTCCTTACACTTAAACTGAACATTTTCCCCAATGTTCCCCGAGAGTATCAAAGTTATGATAATGGAAGGTAATTAAAAGAGAAAGAAACTAATACTCCCCTGATTAGCTCGGTAGGATCCGTGTGAAGTAGTGGTTAAATTCTTTCCAAGAAGAATGTATGCGTGAAAAACTCCATCCAATACTATGTTTCTTCTTCTTGATAAATAAAACCTGAACACTTTAAGAAAATAGATAACCCAAAGCATCAAACCGAACAAAGAAAAATCACAACAAGATGTAATTTCAGACTTAAATAAGATATTATGCTTGTGGAATGGATGTTTGCAGATTTTCTGGAAAATTAAGACTTGAGAAATTCCAAAATATTTATAAGTAGCACAGAAAACGAGAGAAAGTAAGATAAGTGGTTTCTGCTCCTCCTGACGCCGTTAGGTTGCAATCCTAACGCCGTCAGGTTATCCTAACAGAAACTGATCTGCCGCGTTTTTCTGGAAAAATTATATCTTTAAAACCTAGAAAAATTCCTGCAAAACATCCATTATGACTCGATACAAGCATTTGACTCTAACAAACACACATATATATCTTTTCAAGAATTGTAATTCTCATGTTTACGTTCTTTTAAAAACGTGTGTAATACTCCCTACACTTATCCTTTTTGTAAAATACCTTTATATGTAATTAAGACGAGGTTAAATACAAAATAAAGCATTTTCACAAATTAAAACATGAGAATAAACAATCAATGAAAAGATATGACACACAAACAAGCAAAAAATTAGGCATGGGTTGCCTCCCACGAAGCGTTTTTCTTTATTTATGAGTCTTGTAGCTAGACTCGAAGTCGTGCCCCTACGTGACTTCATTACCGTTCTTTTTCTCTTTCACCAAGCCTTCATCAAAAGGTTGTAGACGTTGTATGCTTATCGTGAACTCTTTCCCAACATCATCTATTATCATAACGGTTTTATTTTTTAAATTAGTTTCTTTCACCGTATAAGGTCCAAACCATCTTAGCTTATTCCTTCCTCTTAATGCTTTTATTCTTGATTTATACAAAAGCACCTTTTCTCCATTCAAAAATTCCTTAGGTTTCTTTTGAGTTTGTGGTATTGTGGTAGGGTTATTTCCTAACTTTTTGTCACGTTTCCACAATGTCGCATTTAATCCTTGAACCATGAATTCTCTAAGCCCTTTTTCCCATTCAGTAATTTTCTTCTTAATGGCATTATTGGAT
>CM040239.1:167011542-167101135 GCA_022545495.1 Chrysanthemum lavandulifolium | reverse complement strand
AGTTTTGCGTCATAAATTCGTTTTAAGGGTAAAGTTTACAAAGGACTTTGACATTGTGCCGAAAGTTTCAAAACTCGAATTACCTGAGCCGTAAATGGAATCATTATATAGAATATGATTGACCAAAATCCTTCATTTCACAAGAATTAATTAACTTAGAATGAATTACCTGAGCCTCAATTGTTTCCCTAAATGTCCCGCCTTTTCAAAACTATAAACCTTTTTCGATCAGCTTGTTCATGCTTTTAAAAGTGATAAAAGTGTTTGTATATTTAATTGTATTATATAAAGTCATAAGAAACTCCACACTTTGACTGAAAAGAGCAATGGTCGCAAATTTGCAATTATAGATACAGATATAAATAGATTTTGTTTACACTTAAACATTTGTGACACCCTTAGTGTGAAATTATTAATTTGATTACACAGTGAGCTTTTAACCCGACCGTGTCATAAATATTTTTTATGTAATTTCTCTTATATGAAAACAACACGTACATGAAAAAGGAAGATAAGTTACTTTACAGCACCTAAATTATACCATTAAAATTATCTTTGTCTCATTTGATTTGTTAATGACACAGTAAAATTCCTAACGAACAGATTATCCTATATAAAACATAAGACTACACATTACATTACATGGGTTGATATGCCAATCAATATAATCCCATATACTATACAGCTTATAATAGTCTTAATGATTTAACATCACATTTTGTGTAAGTCCATAAACTATTGCATTTATACAAAGAATGCCAAACACATAAATGATAGTCAAATTATCATTTAATTTAAAACAAGATCATCTAATTAATCTCCATGTTCATACATATCATCAAAGAGTTTCCCATAGTATATATACTCGAAAGCACCAGAAAGAGACTGCAGGAAAAAAAAAAAAAAATACACAAAAAAGTTACCAGCTTAAGTTTTCATTCATAAGAATGGTAAGATTACCCAACTCCACACCGAGTTTTCATTCATACAAACAAGTTTAATTGCATATAAGAGTCGGATTGGGGTGTGCGTGCGTATAAAAGACTACCTACGACCACAATGATCCATTATGGTCGTTAGTATAACGAATTATACGGCGCCCTAATAAACTTTTTCGTGATCTACCTGTTGGGATTTTAGAACAAGTTAACCAATTAACCTATACGAGTATGCATCGGATAAGGATCTAGTAATCGCAATTAGGTTAACCACGTAATTAATAAACAAATAATTAATAAACAATTAATTAATAAAAGGGATAAAAGAAACCCTAACCTTGCTTGGCAATTGATCTTTAGTAACGGACAATAAAACCAATACGAAACTAAGCATCTAAAATAGATGCCTCAATGAGTATCACACACAAACCCGATAACGTATACGTTCGATATATGGCTAGTCGAGAACGTAATAACACAATCAACCCCTTGATAACTTGAATAGCACACGAACAAGAAGAACCTCAAAGACCAAGTCTTTTTTCGCTTAATAAGTAATCGCCCGAGAAGCGGATTATATGTTACCGATATCGGACAAGAGTCGTCCGATATAATTTGCTTCTTTATCCGAGAACTTGAACGAGAAGTACCCTTGTTGTTGCTGCAGCATGTCGACAAGGAGTGCAAAACAATAACCAATTTCCTAATATCTCTTGGATCAAATATACAATGCAAGTATAGGAATAATTTGAACCAATCAAAACTATAATGACTTGAATAAGTCGAATAGGAATTTGTAGTGGAAACACTAGATTGGTTGTAAGGTTTAGTTAGGGTATATTAATATATTGTACATGCATGATTACTGATTTAGTATATCAAACAATCGTATATGTGGACGTGTATATATTACGCATGGCATAAAGTGGTATGTGTTTGTTTATATACAAAAACAAGCGTCCATGCCTTGGGTCTTGGCTTGATCAATAAGCTACAAGCCCAAGCTTCTTCCCATGCCCTCACTTCTGCCCGATCAGATGGAACTCAAGGCCTAAGGCTGCCAATCAAATTTGACCCAAGTTCATGTCCAAGAACAGCCCATGGGTCAAATTTTATCGGGTCAAGTTATTGCATATCGAGTATTATTCAAGTATTTATAATATAAGTTCGACACGTATACTCGTGTTTATCATGTGTGCCCCAATCGGCTCAAACACTTCTAGTCGTTTTGTCGTGTTTATAACTCCCACAAACCAACAGCTCCCACTTGGTAGTTAGTGTGTCGAATGGCACACAAAACTAACGACGGAAACGCCTAGCAAACGCTCTCACTCGCTTTTTAACTAAAAGTGTCTGAGAGAATAGTTTCGTAAAAGTTTCTCAGTAGCATGGTCATTCAATGTCTTGCTCTAATCATCCTTTGTTATAGATACCGTTAAACCATGAATTATGGATTTTAAATCATTCCATATAGTTTAACCATTTAGAATCTCGTTATAGATTTTAATTCAGATATACCAAATGTAATCAAGAATCATCTTGCATTACCCTTTGGGTTTGGCCAAACAATTATCTGATTAAATCTGGAGAGGCGCCATGGTATCTTTCTGCACATATCAAGTGGAGTAACAAATCCTTTATTGACTACAAGTGTTGTGGATGCCGCTCACATCACTCAAAATATAGCTTTTATAACTACCTTATTCGGATAGCGCTTTTGCGATACTTACAAAAATGATATCCACACATAATGAACTTGCTTGTATCTCAAGTCTAAGGATGAATATAACAAACCATTTTCAATATTTTACTTATGACAAGGATCCAAAAGTAAATGTTTGAAAGTTGGGGAATCCAATATGCATCTCTAGTGAATACATATGAGTTTGGCAGGAACAATCCGAATTCTCGTTAGAATTATAACCAACACTCACATTTGCCTTATCATAACAATATTCCCATATTGTTAACCGACAATACACATATTTAGAATAATAAAATTATTCAAGGATTAAACATGCAAATATAGGATAACAATTATTATATGAATGAATAACAAATACCAAGTATATTTATTTATCATAAAGTAAAAATTGTCTTTCAATCCCAATTATCGAAATACTAAAACAGATATGCATGAAACTCATTTAGTAAGTTGAACCCTAATGTTTTCAACATTTTCAACCTTTCTTTAAAATAAAAACTAAATAGTCATCTGAGTAAACTTTCCGAATACTTGTTTCAAATTTCACATATAGTGAGTGATTTGAAAATATAAGATGAGTGTCTTATCTCATATGCTCATACTATTGCAAGAGTTATAGTATAGAGATGTCGTCCTACCTTGCATGAGGTATTAGAAATCAACGACATACTGACAATCATCTTTACAGTTTCTAAAAGTGTAAAGTATTTTCATTCATTAATGTGTAATGCAACAATGCTCTATGTTGAGCACACCTAGTTAGCAGATTTATTATAAATGATAAACTCCTACTACAACTAGTATAAATAATCCTCTAGCATCATTTGTACTTATACAACACTATGCTTTATAATTCGTAAACATCTATATTAACAATAATCTAAACTCTTTCAATTAGATGTTGTTGTTGTCGGCTCATTTTGTTCTTATACAAAAGCAACAACTAGTCTTATACACAATATAATATATACATGATGAATCCTTAGTTAAAACAACATAAGGTTTCCATCCATGTAATAAATTACTCCAAGTGAAATATATCATTTAAGACTTGCTCGAACGATATATTGCATTTGTGTTAGACTTAATTTTTCGCATTTGTTTATTCCATATAAACATCTATTCCAAGGTTGTTTGTTTTATTCCCTAAATTTCAAGTGAAGTTTCATTCCAAGCTTAAGGATCAATATCTAGCTTAAATAGAATGATATCTTCAACATGTAAATTTTAAGGATAAACACAATGCTCCCACTAAATGTCAGATATACTCAAAAGATATCTTAATTCAATCATAACCATATTGTAATTAAATTCAAGATCTCAGCTCTTAGATGCACGATACAATCCAAACTTGGATTGCTTAAATTTGTATATTACATAAAGATTATGTAGATTCGTAACCCTTTTGATTACACACCGTCCTCGCAAAAGGTAATCATAAAGAAAGAGTTATAAAATCTTAATTGTCATATTCTTCAAACAAGGAGCATTTATGACAATTCAATATCTTTATATAATTAATGCGTGTATATATAAATTTTTTTAATCACAGTCAATTACTTAAGTATGATTAAAAACTTCTTATAAAATGTCATGCATTAACATGTATACAATTTCGTCCTTGCGAGTCTTTCTTCAAAAGAAACTCATTCCAACCTCATAGGTTAACTGTTAGGCAAAATAACCATCAAGCTCAAAACTCGATTTGCCTTTTAAGGATTGCATCTTAACATTCATAGTTCTAAAACATTTATCAGATTCAAGATGTGATAATATATTTTAGTAGTTATTTGATTTACAACAATCTTCTAACTTATATTCCTCAGCATTGATATAAAATATCACTCAAGTGATGAGGTATCCTTTCGAATTTATGAATGAGAGTAATCATTATACTTCGGTCGACATTTTCATGTTTAACCTTAGTATGACATTAATAAGTGGATTTTAGAAGGTTAATTATTTTGTTCTCAAAAACTTTGAGATATGTATATACTCCCACTTACTTTTGTAAGTAGAGACAATTCTCTAAATACTAAGTATTTAAGCAACAATAAATTGTTCTTTATGGAGAACCACAAAATACATTTTAAGTTCTCATCTCTAGATTTGTTAATAAAATGCTTCATAAGATTTTAACAAATTCAGAACTTAAATCAAGACATAATGAAATTCCTTCCAACAACTCAAATTAGGGTTTATAGAAAAACTCTAATTTAGTATCACTCTTTAACCAAAAGTTCTAACAACAGTTTTGCGTTTCGTCAAGCTAGGAAGAACACCAAATCTACAATCTTCAAGCTAGGAAGTGTAGAAAATCAAAAATCCAAAAAGGTTTATGATTCAATTAGTTTGAGTGGTAAAACCTCAAATCCCTAATGAATTAGGGTTTTCAGTTATGTGTTGTCTTGAATACCTTCTAGGTTTGAACTATATTTAGTGTATCCATGACACACTCAATTTCTAACAATTTATATATATATATATATATATATATATATATATATATATATATATATATATATATATATATATATATATATATATATATATATATATATATATTTGGAGGTAGAGCAATTAAAGCTATCATGAACCAAACAATATGAATAAGGTTTGATCCAACACATTAGTCATAGCATAATGAAGTGGTATCCTATGAGTTATTAGAATTGTGAAACTATATCAGAATTCTATAGATAACTTAATTCTCTTTTGATCAAATATTTGTCAATTGGGTCAAGCCAAATTGAAAATAAAGTATTTACGAACCAAGTGCATGCAATAATGTATATTCATTGAACAATACAAGAAACTTATGTTCACGTGTTCACAAGAAGACAGAACTGTTCAAGGATTATATGTTCATGTGTTAACAAGAAAACAAAACATTTCAATAATACATTATAAGTCTTTGAATAATTCAAAGGCCTTATGTTTATGTGTTAACTAGAAGACATAACACTTTTACTATATATACTTTATGTTATAAGTCATTGATTAATTCAAGGACTTTATAATTATGTCTTAACATGTAAGTATAATTATACTAACAAAAGTAATAACAAACGCAAACACTTGAGTTCTATAGTAATTTCAAGTTAATTTTATACTTCATAATTATGATCATTATCATATAACCATAATTATGTTGACTAAAACATGTAGTCAAATGTTGAAGTATCTTTACACTATATCATAACATTTGAATGTAGTAGGGCAACAAACATCTAGCGTGTTCAAGTCCTAGTAGAATCATTATTAGAATGTAGTAGGGCAATAAACATCTCACGTGTTTAAGTCCTAATAGAATTCTTGTTTACATGTAGTAGGGCAATAAACATCTAGCGTGTTTAAGTCCTAGTAGAATTATTAGTTTCCTTTTCCTTGCGGTCAAGAGATACCAATAATATTGTTGTTCCTTGCACACACTTTGAGATTTCTCCCACTTGTGTAAGGTACAACATCATATTATGAAAACAAACAACACGTGATTGATTGTTCAAACGATATGATAATGTCATAGATATCATAAGTAGTTTTAGAACCATAACATTTAATAAGGAATTGTGGATTATTATTCTATAGATAACGCTTCAGGAAGCGACAACAGGAAGGCAACGTGTTATCTTATAAAATAAAATGAAATTTTCCTTTAAGCAATGGTTGTTCATATTCGGAAAGTAATGGATTATTTCAAAGCAAGTTTGAAATGATATGGGTGACTAACAAGAAAAAAAAAATCCGGTAGCTCCCACTGAAATTGACAACATTACATGAATGATATTTCAGTAATAAAATGCAACTGCTCTCACTGGATTTGTCAACATTGTAAGTGTTACATTTCCAGTAGAAAGCATATAGTAGTTTTATATACTTTCCTATTCTCTTCAAATGCCTACGAGTAGCTTGTACTTAGGTATTGAACAGAGTATATGAAGTTCTACTTATGTAGACAATGGACTAGCCATTCTTCAATTAACTTGAATCTTTAGCATGCAATTCCTCCTTTATCATCTACATACCCCCAAGGGTAATTGGCACTTTAGGAATAATAAGAGTCCAAGAAGATTACCTAGCAAATATGCTAGTAATTCCTTTACTCTTTGCGGTTTAAACTCATACATCATGACAAGTGCAGGATGTTATTTATTTTGGTAGCTCTAAATACAATGTTTCCAGTTACACAAAATATTCTATCTTTCAATTAACTCTAGACCACAAAAGGGTAATGAAAGATCACAAATGAGTTTATCTTTGTATATCCTATCTTAGTTTGTCAACTAAGAAGAAAAGATAGGTATAAGTCTCACTTTTCTTACTAGGAAAAGAGACTAAGTTAGTCTTTCGAAGAAAAACAACTTTGTTTGTGAATTATGTTGCAATAACACAATTAATCAGAACATAAAAAGTTCAATTCTAGTATTTTCGATAATTACATTCTTAAAAGAATTAACTACCCAATTAATTACTAATAAGACTAAGATCCATCTTGCAACCCCACTTAGTTACCATAGGTCTGACCAGTGCATAAAAAAATAGGACAAGAGGTAAGCGACGAGAGTTTAATTGCAAAATGCAACTCTTAGATTTATGAGACTGTTTAAGGCATTAGTATCAAGTAATAATGTCAAAAGCATGTTTAGTTCTCATCTTATGCCTCGGGTTCAAGGTCTGACCAAGCTAACTCGAGATAAGTCGACCAAGTATGAACATGTAAAAATAACCATAGGTCTGACCAGTGAGAAATAATTACCATGGGTTGGAAAGGCCCTTAGGTCTGACCAGAGAAGTCAATCCAAATGCACGTGTTCATAGTTGGATGGCATAGACTTAAAATTAACAAATAGGTATGCACATATAAATGTGGTAAAAGTCGTGTATAAAGAAGGATGCAAAACAACTTTGTAACACTAATTTTAAAAACTTTGGTAATGACACTGTAGTGATCATCATGGTTCACGGTAGCTCCAATCGAACGCACAGGGAGGCAGATGACAAGGTAAGTGCTGAAGCAATAACCTAGACATCCTTTTGGTGCGACTGTGCGCACCTCTTTGAACCCCCTTTTTAGTTTGTTCTAGTGGGTGAGCCGTACATCCCAAGTGACCATAGCGTCTAGTTTTTAAATTCTTGAAAACGTGTTTCATATATTAGGTCACTTTAGTTTACAAAAACGATTTTCCACGACTCAAATAGCAGGTCACAATTGAGCATGTTATTTAGGCGTGTAAATAAAGACCAATATTAATGTTATGGTTATGATATGTATTATTCCATATTGCATACAATTAGGTGTTAAAGCAAGTAACATTAATGCACATAATGGAATCACAAACATATAAACATAAACATCAATATATAACCACATATTGTTCCGAGTACTCTTGCGAGTCTTCCCCAAACGGAGAACCATAAGACCGTCACTAGGATACAATACCTAGATCGCCCAATACATCGCTAAAGCAATTGAGTGGATCTTGTGGCTGAAAAACACATAAAAACGCATGGCAATCTCAATTAACAAGTAATTACGCAATTTTATGTATTTAATAAACAATATGTAATTCTAATTATCATTATAATTCTAATTAACAATTAATTATTTCTAATTAACATTTTAATTCTAATTAGCTAGTAATTTTGATTAACATGTAATTCTAATTTACAATTTAATTCCAATTAACAAAGTAATTCTAATTAACATGTAACTTAAATTAACAAATTAATTCTAATTATCAATATAATTTAATTTGTGTGTGACTAGTTATTTTTTATTAAAAATTGACAAGTATTGCATATAGTTGTCAAAGCAAAATAAAACGAATAACTAAATTAGGTTTCATGTAGCCTTTTAAACATAATCGCAAAAACTAGATGACTCGTGATGCCACTGTTGGGATTTTAGAAGTTAACCAATTAACCTCTACGAGTACGCAGCGGATAAGGATCTAGTAATCGCAATTAGGTTAACCACGTAATTAATAAACAAATAATTAATAAAAGGGATAAAAGAAACCCTAACCTTGCTTGGCAATTGATCTTTAGTAACGGACAATAAAACCAATACGAAACTAAACACCTAAAATAGATGCCTCAATGAGTATCACACACAAACCCGATAACATATACGTTCGATATATGGCTAGTGGAGAACGTAATAACATAATCAACCCCTTGATAACTTGAATAGCACACGAACAAGAAGAACCTCAAAGACCAAGTCTTCTTTTTCTGCCCAATAAGTAATCTGCCCGAGAAGCAGATTTATATGTTACCCGATATCGGACAAGAGTCGTTCCATATAATTTGCTTCTTTATCCGAGAACTTCGAACGTAGAAGTACCCTTGTTGTTGCTGCAGCATGTCGACAAGGAGTGCAAAACAATAACCAATTTCCTAATATCTCTTGGATCAAATATACAATGCAAGTATAGGAATAATTTGAACCAATCAAAACTCTAATGACTTGAATAAGTCGAATAGGAATTTGTAGTGGAAACACTAGATTGGTTGTAAGGTTTAGTTAGGGTATATTAATATATTGTACATGCATGATTACTGATTTAGTATATCAAACAATCGTATATGTGGATGTGTATATATTACGCATGGCATAAAGTGGTTTGTGTTTGTTTATATACAAAAACAAACGTCCATGCCTTGGGTCTTGGCTTGATCAACAAGCTACAAGCCCAAGCTTCTTCCCATGCCCTCACTTCTGCCCGATCAGATGGAACTCAAGGCCCAAGGCTGCCAATCAAATTCTACCCAAGTTCATGTCCAAGAACAGCCCATGGGTCAAATTTTATCGGGTCAAGTTATTGCATATCGGGTATTATTCAAGTATTTATAATATACGTTCGACACGTATACTCGTGTTTATCGTGTGTGCCCCCATCGGCTTACACACTTCTAGTCGTTTTGTCGTGTTTATAACTCCCACAAACCAACACTACCTGTATTTGATGGTCATTAGTAACCTTCTTCTGTTTATAGGGTTTCTTAATGGCAGTCGTGTTGAGTCTGTGCTATGTTTCTTTTAGCCCAAAAACCGCAAGTGCAAACACGTTTAATGTAACATCTTATGGTGCAGTAGGAGATGGGAATACAGATGACTCTCAGGTAAACCATTTTCAAATTTTTTAATCAAATGAAATGTGGTTCTATGCCAAAAGAACTGTGAACCAACTAGTACTATGGCAATCTAATTATGTTCATCAATACAGGCTTTCACTAAAGCATGGTCTGATGTATGTGGAGATGATTCACAATATCCAATGTTGATCATACCATCATACTGTAAGTTTGTGTATATTGAATGAATAATAATGTTTGGTACATCAAGATTATATAGGATACATAACGGGCCTAATATACAATGGGCCAAATACTAATCCTAATACTAATAGTCTAACACTCCCAGCTTTGAGCGGGAGGAGACCGAACACTCAAGTCACACGAAAATCGATAAACAAGGCGATGGTAACCCTTGGTAAAAATATCGACATCTTGAAACCGAGAAGGAACATGTAGAACTCGAACTTGACCGGTAGCAACCAAATCACGAACAAAATGAATATCAATCTCAATATGCTTGGTACGATCTTTGAGCGAGGTTAGAAGACAAGTACACTGCACTCACATTATCACAATAAACAATAGTAGCGAGATGCCAATGGTGTATGAAGCTCACGCATGAAATTCAAGCCAACATGTCTCGAAAGCGACATTGGCAACACCCGATACTCGACCTCAAGATTTGGGCGAAAATCGTCGGTGACGTTTAGAGGACCATGAAAGTAAGTTGTTGCCAAGAAAACACAATAACTGATGTAGACCGGCGAGTGGTAGGGCAACCACCCAATCAACATCCGAATAAGCAACCAAGGACTCGTGGTAGAAGAAAATAATCGTAAACCATAAGCCAAAGTCCCACGAACATACCGTAAGATCCGCTTGAGAAGCGGTGAAATGAGGCTCACGAGGATCATGCATATATAAACAAACTCTTTGCCTGAGATAAGTAATATCGGGTCGAGTGAAAGTGAGATCTTGAAGAGAACCCGCAAGACTCGATATAACGTAGGATCGAACGGATCACCATCATCACCCAACTTAGACTCGGCGTCAGCAGGAGTCCTAGAAGGGTTACAACCAACCATATGTGCACGCTCCAAAATCTAGCATACTTACGTTGTGACAAAACATCCCGTAAGAGTCACGCGTAATGCATACACCCAAAAATAATTAAGAGCACCCAAATCACATCGAAAACTCCTTATGCAAAGAAGCAATAATCATGTAATAAACTATCGGAGGAAGCGATAGCACAATATCATCCACATAAAGCGGCAGAAAAGCAGTATCATCACCACAGCCGGTAAATAAATAAAGAAGAATCACACCGACTCAAGTAAACCCAACAAGAAGAATGTAAGCAAAGAACCAATGAAACCATGCTCGGCGCTGCTTAAGACCATAAAGAGAACGTAATAAACAAACATAATCCGGATGCTCGGGATCCCGAAAACCGTGGGCGATGCATATAAGCAGTTTGACCAAATCACCATGCAAAATGCATTCTTGACATCAAGTCGATGAATGTGGCCAATGTCGAAATAGCTAAACTAAAACGATCGAATGGTGCCCGGCTTTACAACCGGACTAAAAGTCTCATCAACATCGACTCCTTCTACCTGTGTGCTACCATTGGCAACAAGACGTGCCTTGTACCGACTAAGAGTGCCATCAGCCAAATACTTATGACGAAATAACCACATACTCCTAACAACATTTATACCCGCAGGACGAGGTACACAAGTCCAAGTTTTATTCTTAATAAGCGCATTATATTCATCAATCATAGCATTTCGCCAATTGGGATCATCAAGAGCATCCTTATATGACCTAGGTGATGGAGAAACAGTAGACACATGACCAGCATACTTAGGATTAGGACGAGTAGTCCCGACACGAGAGCGTGTGACCATGGGATGAATAGATACAACGGTGGTGGCGTTGGGGGTCGGGGGCAGTGCGGGAGAGAGAGATGGTGTGGGCGTCGGTGTAGGTGGGGCGGGAGAGAAGGTATGTTGGTGGTTCGGTAGGTGTAGGTATAGGAATCGGGTTTAAAGTAGGACCAATTGGGGTGGTGTTGATAATAGTGGAAATGAGATTGGAAGAATCTTCCAAAAAATCATAGGAGGGGGTGGGTTTGGACGGATGGGTTTGAAACGGAAAAACCGTTTCATCAAAGGTAACATGACGAGAGATAATAATTTTGTTGGTATTTAAATCAAGACAACGATAGCCAAAATGATTGGCAGCATGTCCCAAAAATATGGCAGGTGTAGCACGAGGCCCTAATTTATGGTTGGTATCAATATGTGGGTAACAAAGGCATCCAAAAACACGAAGGACACTATAATCAGGTGTAGCACCAAAAAGGCGGGTAAAAGGTATGTCATTGTTAATGGCACGGGAAGGAAGGATATTCAATAAATAAACGACCATATTAAGAGCTTCAAATCCAATAGTTAGGTGGTAAATGTGCTTGAAACAATAAAGTACGAATAAGATTATTGATGGTACGAATCATGCGTTCAGATTTTCCATTTTGTTGAGAGGTGCGAGGGCACGAAAATCTAAATTGGATGCCATGGGTTGAAAATAATTGATGAAAAGCAGTATTATCGAACTCACCGCCATGATCACACTGAAACGACTTAATTTCACACTTAAACTGAGTACGAACATAACTACGAAACAACTGAAATTTAGACAAAACATCAGATTTATTCATTAATGGATAAACCCAAACATACTGAGAATAATGATCAAGAAACAAAACATAATACTTGAAACCGGAAAGACTCGGAATTGGGGAGGTCCACAAATCCGAGTGAACAATGTCAAAACAAGAAGTAACAGAACTAGACGAACTAACAAATGGAAGCTTCACGTGTTTACCAAGCTGACAAGCATGACAAAGAATGGGAAGCTTCTCTTTATTACAAGAAATAGAATCACTAGACACAAGACGCCGCAACACTTCACTTCCTGGATGTCCAAGTCGTTGATGCCACGTATACTGACTGGTAAGATATGCTTGAGGAATTGGAGAAGGCTTCGTAACAGGGTAAAGATCACCCGTGTTATCACAACGGAGGAGTACCCGTCGAGTTATGAAGTCCTTCACAGAAAAACCAAAAGGATCAAATTCAACAGTGCAATAATTATCACGAACAAATTGACGCACAGAAATAAGATTTTTTACGATATGAGGGGTAATTAAAACATTATTTAAACGAAGAGGACGAAAAGGTGTAGACAAGATACTATGACCGGAGTTGGTAACGGGAATAAAACGACCATCACCAACCGCGACAGACGGATAAATGCACTCGTTAAGAATATCACTAAGACAATGCACAGAATCATTAAGATGAGAGCTCGCACCTGTATCCATATTCCAATTGCCAGCAGACGGTTCCTGAAGAGTGTTAGTAGCAAAAGCATGAGGCAAAATGGTAGCTTGACCCGAACCTTGTGAACCGGATGCCATAAGTTGGCTTGGATGAAAACCCCATTGCTGTTGAACCGGCATTTGCTGTGGAACCCCTGGCACAAACCCTCCTAGCTGAACTGGTGCGTGTGAGCTAGGAAAAGACCCTTCAGTGAGCTGCTGACCTGCTGACGCATTAGTGAACTGATGCTGAACCGAACCAAAATGAACCGGCTGCTGTAACCCATGAACCTGCGTATAGGGAACCGGAGGTCTTGAATAGGTGATCTGC
This sequence comes from Chrysanthemum lavandulifolium, assembly GCA_022545495.1. Taxonomy (NCBI): domain Eukaryota; kingdom Viridiplantae; phylum Streptophyta; class Magnoliopsida; order Asterales; family Asteraceae; genus Chrysanthemum; species Chrysanthemum lavandulifolium. The sequence goes on along the minus strand of CM040239.1, from coordinate 167,087,693 downwards.
CATTGAACTCGCGTATAGGAACCCCCGGTTGAATGGACCGCAACAAATGGAATAGACCCCACCGGGAACCGTGAACTGGTATAGTTGGGCCGACCATATATTGAGTTGGGCCGGTGTATGGATGGGCCGGCTGAGAATAAAGTGAAGGGTATTGGGCCGTAGTGTGATAAGCAATAGGTGTAGTCTCAGAAGACTTAGTAGGTGAAGAAGTAAAACCCAATTTGGCCAATAATTGTTGTAACATAGCCATATCGACGGAACTGGAACCACGAGGAAGTATAGTTGACTTACCATGAACGCCATTGTGAAGATAGCGACACGCCTCACCAAAACGACAATTACCTTTAGCAAACAAAAAACAAGGTTTGTTTACTTTTTCCAATGGATTAGACGGACGACGAGTGTTGCTATTAGCCAATAAAACCATAGGGGAAGCAGATGTAGCATCCACAATCGGGTCTTGAACTTTAGACTTCATGCGCATCTCTTGCGTGGTCAACAAAGAACGAACCGTCTTGAGATCGAGAAAGGGTTCCCGACTAGCAATAACAGTGGAAATCACATCATACGTGTTGGGTAAGCCTTCAAGAGCAAACGTAACAATGTCATCATTACTAAGAGGAGAACCAAGACCATTCAAAACCAAAGCAATTGATTCAATTTTACGAAAGTACGATCAATTGTTAAATCCCCAAGCTTTAGATTACGTAATTCCGCCTTCAAAGCCATAGCTCGAGGGCGTTTATTGTCTTGAAAAATCCCCTCAAGACACACCCACGCCTCTTTAGCAGATTTAGGATTAAGTACAACCAGCCTTTTTTGAAGATTCGAGGCAAGTGTGGAAAAGATCCAAGAGCGAATGATGAAGTCGATCTTGAGCCATTCCGCATCCTTAGGGGTTGAATCAGTAGGAGGCGTAGTGGATGAAGAAGCTTCAGGATCAACAAGATGATCCAAGATCCCATAGCCATGACAAAGGTGGGAAAAATAATATACCCATGATGAGTAATTCATCTCATCAACATCAAGCTTAATAGGAACAAAAGTAGTCAAGTGATTCATCGCCATAAGTTTATCCGATAACGTGAGGACAGGTGGGGCAGGGTTTGTATCCGTAGTCATTGTAGAAAACGTTTAAAGTGTAGTAAATTAAAAGGTTGCACAATTAACAATTAATCTAAAAATTTAGTAATCGGAGGTGTAGGGTAACGAATAAAAAAAATTGCGGAACAGTTTAGCAATTGTAGGTATCACAGGGTTAGTAATCGTAGGTAATCTAAAGGTTTAGCTATAGGATGAACAGTTTAGATAATTGACTAATTGTAGGTGTAGGGTCTTACAGTAGGCTAGAGTGTAGATGATCGTGAAAACAAGGCAACTTTTGTTGGTCGAATAAAAAAGTTACAGGTTGGTCGAAAAAAAAAGATGTAGTTTAGGGAATCGTGAAACAAGAAGGCCGACAACACACTTGGTCGACAAACAATCAAACACACCTCGACAACACACAAGGTCGAGAAACAATAATACTAAACGAATAAAAAAATTGCGGAAGCAGAGAGTGGATCGGTTAGGGTTGATACCATGTAAGTTTGTGTATATTGAATGAATAATAATGTTTGGTACATCAAGATTATATAGGATACATAACGGGCCTAATATACAATGGGCCAAATACTAATCCTAATACTAATAGTCTAACACATACATGAACTTTTTACTAAGCCCGGTGTCATTCAACGGTCCATGCAAATCCTCTACGGTAAATATTCAGGTAAAACAATACTTGAAGGCTTAATTATTTCATGATGTTATGTTACAAAATCTTGATTACATATCTACATGTAAATTGAGTTTATAATTTTTTATCTAACACTGTGGCATTTGCGTTTGTATGTGTAGCTTTTGGGCAACATTATTGCACCCAAAACACGTGATGGATGAAAGATTGTGTAAAGACACGCTTTTGGATATATTTCACATTGGTGCGAGGGCTCACCATTGACGGAACTGGAAAACTTGATGGCCAGGGCTCGATCTGGTGGGACGAGCATGTAAGTTCTGGAATCGAGCTTGAGTTCAATATCAAACATTTGTAAAGAGCCTAACAGCAGTTGAGTTTGTTTTGTTGTAGGTGACAGACGAACTTTTTGATCGCCCGACGGTAATTATAATAAATGCCTACTCTATAATTCTAATGATTAGAATGCATGTCAACTTATTTAAAAAGAATCAAAAACTAACATGTTCATGAATGTAAATCATTTAGGCTTTACATTTTCATGAATGCAACGACCTTCAGCTGAGTGGCACAACGCATATTAACAGCCCAAAGCTTCATATGAGCATTGTTAATTGCGAAGATGATCGGAAATATAAATATTGTAGCACCGGGAGACAACCCCAATACTGATGGGATTGACGTCAGTGCTTCCACACGTATTAATATTCATGAGTCGAGCATCCAAACTGGTATCTGAGAAAACACAAATCATACTTGCTAATGTGTTTTTTATAATGCGGTCTTTAATCGATTTGATACATTGAACAGGTGATGATTGTGTGGCTATTAACGGTGGCATATACGATATCAACGTAACAAGGGTGTTTTGTGGACCTTGTCATGGCATAAGGTATATATAGTACCGCATGGCATTGATCTTTAGATTTTAACTATCACACTTACAAAAATTTAAAATAACTCCATTCATGCGTTTTCAGTATTAGGAGCCTGGGAGAAAACGGTCGTAATGACACAATAGAACTAGTATGCGTACAAAATTGTACTATCACAGGAACAGATCAATGGATTATGAATCAAGACAGTACCGGTACACCTAAATTTAATCAAGTTTCGGTAACACAACTTTTTTAGGTTACATCTATAAACACCATTTAACTATTTCATGTGTTTATGTACCATATGCATGGTGGAACCGGGTACGCTAGGGGGATCACATTTCAGGACATCAATCTATTTGATGTTAAAAATCCAATCATCATAGGCATCGGATATGCCTAGTATTAGCGGAACTACGGTTCCTACAGCAAATGCTTTTGAAGCTTTTAATACGGTTGATGTTGATTGTTCTGTGCCTACTAAGGTTGATACTAAGGGAGGGACTCCACCTGAGTCTAGTTCTACAATGGTTGCTAATAAGGAGGGATCCCAACCGACGGGTAGTGTACCACAAGATCCAAGTGTGGTAGATGATCAAAGGAAGGAGCCTAAGATGGCGGTGGGTGCTGCCTCTAAGGCTTCTTCTTCTTCTCCTGACACTTTACCCACCAAGAGGGTTAATCCTTTCTCTAAAGTGGGTGAAATTGATGTTTCTGATAGTGATGACGAGGTACTTCCAGATGATAACCCCATGGCGCAATATATTTCATCTGCATGTGGCGGTTATGACCTTGAAGATGACTATGATGACTACATGAATCAAATCTACGATTTGCCTCAAGCTATGGATGAGTACTATAATGTTGATTTCAAGATCCAAGGGCGTTGTAGGAAGTAATTCTTGTGGTGTCTAATGTGTTTACTTATTATCTTGTGATTTGTGGTTTGTTTCTTTTCTAGAAGATAGGAAGTGCATTAATATGCAAGATTGCCTATGTAACGGGCTGTGGTATGGGATATCACCCATATCCGTTGTACTTAAACGGTTTTTTGGAGTAATGAATTTTACCGGGTCGTTGTGACCTTTTACCAAAAAAAAATCCAATCATAATTGATCAACATTACTGCAGTTATACAGAAAATTTTGAATGCCCGGCACTGGTTAGTCTCGTTTTCCTTCGCAACAAGTTATCTCATTATTTTGTACCCAAGATGCATTTTTCGTATCTAACATGTCATGTTTACTCCTTTTTTATTTGAATTAGCCATCAGAACCAGCCGTACAAGTGAGTGATGTGACATATATAAATATAAATGGGACATCAGCATCAAAGCTAGCAATTACTTTCAGTTGTAGCGAGAAGTTTAACTGTACTGGAATCAATACAAACGCACTTGGAATCATTCGTGACGGCGACTTCGGTTACTGCAAAAACGCTCAAGGAAACTTTGTAGCTACCACCCCATATATTTATATATATTGCAACTAGATTGTAGTTAAACCCCCACATTTGGGATAATATCCTTGAAGTATAACGAAGTCTAAATTTTACAGCATTAAGCTAATTACTTTAAGCACTAGCTTTTAGCTCCCAGCTCGATCAATAGCAAGTTACAAAGCATATATATGCATACGTTTATGCGATGACAGAATCACTTTTCATGCACAACTTTGGTTGAGCGGTATCAAGTGTTATTGTTAAAGTAATTAAATGGAAGCACAATTACACTTGAAAATCAGATATCCCACACTATATAAAACAAGCTTAAAATAAGGCAAGTCTCCCCCCAAATTTCTAAATAAAAGACACCTAAATCATTAATACCCGAAACAGTTCTTCACTAAATCAATTAACCCTAATAAAAAATCCTCAAATAAAAATCAGGTCCACAACCAACAAAGGAATCAAAAAACGTTTCTAACTTCAATTGATCATACCCCGCACTAATACATCCAGTAAATAAAAAAACCAAAAAAAAATTGGAAGAAAAAATGTCGGATAGTTATGAATAAATCAATACATTTTTTGTTGATCATGCCGACAACTACCGATGACATACCCACAACCAGACCACGATTGAAACTGTTAGTTTTCTTATGATAGAGTTGAACTTTTTTAATCCCCAATTTGTGAAGGTATGTTGGATATCCAATTCAAGTCTCAATTACTTTATACATGCAATTCATTAAACCTTGAAATATGATTTCTAATAAGGGTATTTTTATTTTGAATGTTGAAAATGGTTGAGGGTTCTTTTCACCTCAAAATTGAGGATTTATTAATCCACTTATGATAGAAAGGTAAAATTTTGTTAATGATTAATGGTCTAATTTGAATTATTTGAAGTTGTATTCTGGTAAAGATTACAATTATATGTTTTGTTTGCAGAAATATTGTACTAGTAGATACAAACCTGAACCTTCATCGGAAGGTAAACAAAATATGCAATCAACTATGTGACATTTAGTTATTCGGAGGTGTTATTAAGAATGAAGAACGACAATATGATTATTAACAACTCATGATGATCATCTCTAACAAGTCATCTTTCCATGACGCTTGATTAGCAACCTCGTCCGACTTTCAAACCATGAGTCGTTGCATCTATATGAATAAATTTGCATCTAATGCAAGTCGTTGTCTATATATATATATATATATATATATATATATATATATATATATATATATATATATATATATATATATATATATATATATATATATATATATATATATATATAGATTGCGCTCATGTGGTGACCAATCTTAAAATAAAAACAATAGGAACCAATAAGATTTAACCAAGTGTCCTTTTCATTAAAAGATAATCAAAACTAATATTAAGGTGTTTAAGGGCATTATAGTAATCTTAGTATTTTCCATAATCTGATTCTTTAAAAAAATTCCCACGTTATTAGCAACTATTCCTGATGATCAGTTAATATACGTTATTTTTTTCTTATGCATTAACCATAGTTCTCTCCTAAGCATCACACACAAACACAATGTGAGAATGATTTCATTCCAACATCGTGATTCATAATAATAGCCAACATCATGATTCATAATAGCAACATCGTGATTCAAAGCGGTATTTCCCATTCTAAGATTAAGATTAACATGGATAGTTATAATAACTCTGATTTCTTAATAATATTATGTGGGTCACTATGATATTATTTGCCTAATTTAAACAAGATTAAGTTCATGAATTTTCATTTCTTATTTTCACTTCTTAAGTTCATGATATTATAAAAAGACATTCTGGACTGATACTTACCAACTCTACGTCGTGAAGGTTTGAATAGTGGCTGCTACTCAAGACCATGTCCATGTTCTCATTGAATTTGTCATATGCCTTGGTGTATTTCCCATTCTAAGATCCTCCCATTCTTGATTAGGGATGACTGGTGTCAATTTTGTTCACAACGGGTTGGTGCGTAATTTATCAGTGTGTATCATTTCGGGTTGTACCTTCTATTCCTGCATAGAACACACAAGATGCAATTTTCGGTCTCTTGTACATATGATGGTGATATACGGTTGTGATACGGTAAAGTTCTACATCGATGGGTTTATAAAGTTTGGTGTACGTTTTATGTGTGACTATGGCATCCTTTGTTATCGAAACCCTTACCGGGTGCAAACTCTAAACGGAATCCTAGCCGTCATTGATTTTCCAAACTGGTTTTTGTATCTTTTTGTGTATGAGTATTTGTAACAGATGACGATCTGGGAGATAAAAATGTGACCCATGTGCATTAGAATCTTAAATATAAAGATGATACATGTTCTTGATGTTTTTTTTATCTAATATAAAGATGACGATCTGGGAGATAAAAAGATGCATGAAGGTTCTATGTTGGGTAGTCCATTTCTCAGACTCGAATTATATTCTAACTCATATTGAATACGAGTAACTTTTTTTGACTTCTGTATTGACTATAAGTATCTATTCATCAGTTGGCTTTTGCATTTTCGTTAGGATTTTGATTTGTGTATTACGTAGTAATGAATTTTTGTTATTTTATTCTTTTTGATACATAAAAGTGACACATTAAATTTTATGATATATTTATAGTGACATTAAATTTTTAATACATCTGTAATGACACACTAATTTGTACTAAATTTTGAATACATTTGTAGTAACACATTACAAAAAAATTTAATACAAATGTTTATCACCTAATTTTCTTTATACATATGAAGTGACACATTAATTTTTACGATATATTTATGATGACATACTAATTTGTAGTGACACATTAAATTTTTAATATATTTTTATTGGCAATACATTTGTAGTGACACTAAAAAATTTGTAACATCGTAGCGACACACTATGTTTATTACCTAATTTTTTGATACATATAGAGCGACACATTAAATTTTACGATATATTTATCATGACATACTAATTTGTAGTGACACATTAAATATTTTATACATTTTTAGCAGTGACACATTAATGTTTAGTGACATATGCCTTATTAAATGTTGGATCTATAACAAACATAAAACATATGTATGTTAGCAGTAATGTAACAATAAATTACAAAACTGTAACGTAAAACATACGTCCATTAAATCATAAATGATTACCAATAAAGTACTTCAAATGCCACTCATAATGCAATAAATTACAAAAGTGCCATTTTGTTTATCTATTTAATTACTCTTAAGTTACATCTAAGATCAATACATCCAACGGTTGAGATTGGTTCCTATTGTTTTTATTTTAAGCATGGTCACCACAAGAACGCTTCCTATATATATATATATATATATATATATATATATATATATATATATATATATATATATATATATATATATATATATATATATATATATATATATATAGGATCAAATAAGAAGAAAAATAAAATGAGAAGGATAAGAAGAAACAACAACAGCATTTTCGGATGCACCTATTAAAATAGATGCATCTCCCTCGAAAATCTCTCCATTATTTGAAATATGTGCCTATAAATTCTTCTTATTCTTCTCATTTTAGTTTTTCTTATTACCGATCCTTCCCTATATATATATATATATATATATATATAAAACCCTTTAAAAACAATAAATTTTATTTTAAAAAATATAAATAAATTTAAAAAATATATTTTTTATTTTTATTAAAATGAATCTTTTTTAAAGAAACTTTTTAATTTTTTTTTGAATTTTATTACAAAATTTGTTTATACATTTTATACGGTTTTGTATAAGACTTTTAGACGTTTTTCTACAATTTTTTTCGTTTTTGGACGTCTTTATACGTTTTTTTTCATACATTTTCTTATGATTTTATCCGTTTTTACACGTTTTTGCAAGTTTTATAAGTTTTCATATGTTTTGTTCTTCTTTATACGTTTTTTACGAAAACGCATAAAACAGAAAAAAAAACGTAGTAAAAACGAACAAAAACATACAAAAACGGATAAAAACGTATAGTAACGTCCAAAAACGAAAAAAAAAGTATAAAAATAGATGAAAATGTACAAATATCGTATAAGAACGTATAAAAATGGACGAAAACGTACAAAAAATGAAATAAAACTTATAAAAATGGATGAACAGATATTAAAACGTATAGAAATGTAAAAAAACGGATGAAAACATGTAAAAAAACGGATGAAAACGTATATAAACAAAGAAGACGCATAAAAACGGATGAAAAAAACGTATAAAAACTTACGAAAACGTAAAATTATAAACTTTTTTAACAAAATTAAGAAACAAAATTTTAAAAAAGTTTATTTTATTTAAAATTATTATGATAAAATTAAAAACATTTCGTTTAATAAAATTTAAAAAAGTTTTTTTCTTTTTCTTTTTTTTAAAGATTAAATTACATAAATCATCCTTGTGGTTTTTTTTAGAGTGAAAACCAAAATTAAAAAGTCAGTCCTTTAGTTATGGAGAAACCACAGGGACAAGATCCTTAATTTTTACCAAACCATAATGACGATTTATGTAATTAACTCTATATATATTTACTAATTGTGTGTAACAAATATAAGAATTTATTTAGAGAATGTAGTTGCTAAAAAGGAGGTGAATACGTGAATATATGATCTTTAAGAAACTATGCTTTTAGAGATTCAATTCAGAAATGTTGCATGGTAGATGATCATGTAAAGTAATAGTAGTTTCTCATTCTAGAAAAAGTTCCTTTCTGCATCATCATTAAGTACATAACCTTATTATTAGACTATTGGTGGATCAAGTTGTTGGTATGTTAATCTTTAGGTACATAAGCTTGAGATGGCAATTGACACCACTAAGTTTTGACAATGGGTAATAAAAGAATATGATGGTCTTAAAATTTGTATAATATGAATATGATCTCAGCAATTGGTTACTATCATTTTAACTTGAAGAGAAGTTACTGTGGGTAAAGAATCGGAAAAGGTTCTGCAAGGAGGCATCAATATCGGCACGGAAAGTGAACCAAGGTCAGTACTGACTCATGTGAATCTAATGAACTATATGTGTGAGCACAAAACGAGTTAAGGTTAAACAGTGCATCTAATAAACAATATGTCGTATCCTATGCACCAGTTGGAAGTGTCTTGAAGGGAATCCCACGACGTCTTTTTAGCAGAAACCCGTGGTATCTTGGTGCATACGAGCACTGGACCGTTATCAAGGTAATACTTTATTCGATATTATTGCTTCTTCCTTCAATGAAAATTGAATTTGTTATATTCTTGTGATGTTTATGAATCCTTCTAATTAGGAATTGTGATTTACAACACTTGAAATTTAAAAGTTTTCATTTTCCCTTTGTTACTCTATCGTATCTAGAAGAGCTTGCACAAGAAAAATACTTGCATATATTATTCATATATACTTTACTTCATGAGTAATTATTTGATATTTCATCTATGATGGTATTTTAAGGATCAAACGAAATGTCAACAAAGATGATATCGTGTCTTGAACCCAAAGTCGAACATCAATCAGTTGAGAGACTAAACTTTACCTCTAACGTTTTTGTTTTTAAGTTTTGGTTTGAATATCCCATGTTATTCTCTTTATTTCAATGGTATTCTGCAGTGATATTGTGAATAAAATTCTACTTTGTAATTGAAAACAAAGCCTCTAGATTTGTAATAACACGTGTACATAAACGGTTCAGGATGGAAAGGATGACAAAGAAACTGTGAGGGAATGGTTGTTGCTCAAAGTTGCTGATCACCGTGATAAGCAGTTAGCATGTGGAGCCATCATTGTTGTTGAACTCAGGTTGCAAGTTCTACAGGATACTGAGTTTACATGTTAGAAGGCGTTGCTCATAACAAAGTACAACAAATTTTTTCACTTCTGCATCAGTGAAAGACCTTCTTTAACACAATCACTTTATAAATAGGTTAGAATGATGGTATTGAATGATAGTCGCACGTACAAAAAATTAGACGGTTATAACAAATAAAATGGGTTGGAGTGGAAACATAAAATTGAAACAGTGAATGGGAAAAATTACATTTTCTTATTAATAGGTATTGTATAAAAAGTAAAAAGGGGATGCGATATTTAAGGGTGGTTGGATATGGACTTGCGTTTGGATCCTATGTATTGCTGCAGCAAAGGGAATTTGGTTGCTGCAAACCATTTGATATTCAGTTGCAGCAGGTTGTTGCAGTGTGTCACAATTCTCAATTTCCGGTCATTTCTTAAATTAAATATGCATCATGTTAGTTCATTCATGATTTTGCATTTCACATTAAACGCGTAAATTTTATATTAAATAAACGTTATCGCGTAAGTTATTATTTTGAACATTTAATCCGCTACTTCCAAAAATGATCCCGATATATTTTTATACTTACATTTAGTTTATAAAAATAATATTTTGAGTTTACCTAGTGTTTTAAATTTATTTTGTATATAAATCGTTAAATTTATATTATTACGACACTTTTCTTAAAAAACTACACGATAATTATTATATCACTCAAATTTTACAAGAAATGTATTTTACAATTTTATGATCTCATTATACTTTATTTTGATCTATTAAAATTACTTTTACCTAAAACTACCTTAAATACATTAATGTATATACAATCTTACAAGCTATTATTAACTACACATTTTACTTACATCTTTTACAATTATATACAATATAAGAGATGAAAAAAATATTTTTATTAATGCTTCCCTTGCGACCAAGGGGGGTAGCATTAAATGGTTGGTAAAGAAATTCTTACTTGTAAAGATTTACACTTCACCTCAAATATCCTACTTCATTCATTCAATCACAAATAATTCAACAAGTTAGTAAAAGGTTTTCTTCTCTCTTTGTTTCATCTCCTAGAACCGGCCTTCATAGGTGTTAAGAAGGAATTCATAAAATTTTCCAAGATCAAGTATAAACAATCTAGTTACACTCTTATTAAAGGTTTTGAAATAAAAACCTAGGGTGTTTAGGTTAATCCTTGTTCTAATCACCTCATCAAAGTAACTAGTAAGCATATTATTTTCATTTTTCATCTTTCATTATCATTTCATATGTATTTCATCATTTTTGAGCAAAGCATGCAAGACTTATGAATATTTATACCATTTTTACATTGTTTTTAGAGTTTTATATATATAAGTCATCCTATAATTTATCCCTTGTTATAAATTGGTCTTGATGATGTTTAGGAACCCATGACACCCTAAGAAGGTGTATGGTAGGATTAAAATAGCTTTGGAGTTGTTTTGAAGGGATTGGAATAGGTTTAGTACGAGAAAACTATTTTCGACAAGTATAAAAAGTGGTCTGATCTTGTTTTGAATTTCTGGAAAATCCGACAGTGACACGAATTTTTGGCCTAGATATTTAGAAAATATACTTTAAAACGAATCCGTGGCCGCTTGAACGGATTAAAGCGGAGTTATAACGAAGAAGTTATGAATTTTTCAAGTTTGACGACGAAATATATATTTTCCGAAATTTCAAAAACTGTTTTTGCTTTGTACGAGTCAAAACGAGTCTTAAGCTTTATAAATTATTTCGACTTATCAAAAATATATTAGTATACTTTGATACGAAGCTAAGGACGATAATACGTGAAAAGCGGATTTGTAACGACTAAAATATACACGTTTTACAAAATTGCCGTAACTTTATTTTTAGAAAACTATATTATTTTTATTTGTCAAGTGTTACGGTAAACAAAACGACCATATTGAAGGCTATTTTAACGTTGATGTGGAACTTTTGTAACGAGATGTCTTCTAATAAAATCGAGATCACCAAGCATATTTTTCAAAACGATCAACCGTTTGTATAGCGGGGTTGTAATAAATTATTTACGGTTGCTTAAACTTTTCCGAAACTCACTTTTTAAACCACATTTTGGACAAAATCACCATATTTAACCTCTATTATCTTTATGTTCGAGACCTCTATGACGAAAACTCATGTACTAAAACTTCTAGATTTTGATACAAGCTTTCCAAAACCGTTGAGTTCGTTTCCTAACGTTCGACGTACACCATTTTACGACTAGCTTTTCAAGCCATTTTTGTCACTTTCATGAAATTTCCAACGACATTATTTTACCGACGAAAAGTTATATTCTCTTAATAAGTCACTAAAAGTCTATCGTAGGATATCGTTTCAATGTAAATACATGTGAAGTAATTTAAAAATGGTCAAGACGTTAAAAGATTATATTTTCGACGAGAAGTATTGTTTTCAAAAATACATAAGTGGTATAAATATCATCCGAATTGCGTGCATAACATTACATCATGACTTATTGCATATCATATCATTCATAATAGGTCGGTTTAGATTCACGCTACATTTCGTGTAACCACTTTTGTCATCGCATCTATTCATCAAGTGAGTAATCACACCCCCTTTTTACCGTTTTACTATATTTTGGGGCGAAATGCATGAACCGTTCTTGAGCTAAATTGTTTACTACTTTTATTAATTAGTTTGACTAGATCTTGTGAACTTGAATCAAATCCTTGAACTTAATTATGAAATAATGCCTTACTTGAACTTATTGAACCGTACATGTTATGACCTTGACCTAAAGTCTCCTATGTTCGGAGCATCACTATAAAGTCTCCTATGTTCGGAGCATCACTATAAAGTCTCCTATGTTCGGAGCATCACTATAAAGTCTCCTATGTTCGGAGTATATCTTTGGGAAGAGGTGATCCGGGCAAAACCGTCAAGTTCTCTCACGTAAGCGTAAGAAAACTTAAAACAGCTTAAGCACGAAATCAATGAAGATCTGAGGAGTATAGGGTCTCCCGGTCGTTATGTCCCAATGAGCTATGCAATGATTTATCAAACGTCATGGTGATCGAGGAGTTTGAGCGGAAAAAGGATTTGGTTATGATTATAACTACGGGAAAAGCCAACAAATTACAACGGCTTAAATGAAAATTAAAGGAAATTAAAAAGATAAAATCTATTAAATAAACGCTATCACTATTTTTACAATGATGTTTTTGTTTTTATGTTTTTATAAAACTGGAATTAAAATCTACGCGACGTACAAATAAAAACGTGAAACTAAAGCAATATTAACCCTAAAAATATGAAAATGATATTTTTACAAACCTAATGATATAAGAAAATTTATAGAAAAAGAAAATTATTTTATCACTAATTATCTAATTACTATTAATTAAAAACTAATTTTAACTATTTAATAATTAACTAAAATACAAGAAATGAGGAAACAAAGCTAGAAAAATAAAATTATGAAATGAAAAAGTCTAAAATATCAAACTAGAATTTTCAAAACTATTTTTGTATTTTTCGACTATTTTCTATTTTTATGAATTTTAAACTATTAAAAACTAATTAAAATACTAAAATTACCAAATAAACTATGAAAATATGGAAAATTACTTTTTCACTTCTTATATTTATCTAAACTTAATAAAATGGAAAAATTATTTTTTTTGAACCTTTTCTGAATTTTTTATATTAAATGCTATTTAAAAATACTTAGAAACTAATCTAAATTAAGAAAAATAGCTAAACAACTTGGAAAAATCTGAAAATTTCAGGAAAACTCTAAAATGATATAAGGAATCTGAGAAAAATGGAAAAACATGCACTTGTTTGGAGAAATCAGAAACTGCTTAAACAAGTGCTTATTATTAAGCACTAAAATAAGCCAAATGGAACAAACAAGCTACCTACTGATTACCAAAGCTTAATTATGCTAAAAATACTGAAATGCAACTAGGAATGACAAGCTACAACCACAGAATCACAAGCTCAACAATTTTAATGTCTATGAGTATTACAAGCTAAAACAGTGTCTGAGTGGCAAGTTTAAGCACATGCACAAGCTTAAGAATAAGCTCAAACTTAAAACTACTAAGTAGGACTTGTAAAGGACCTGGGTGAGATTACTTAAACCAAAAATTAGACCATGGTGAGCTCTTATGAGCTCTGTACACACCTGCACAAAACTGAGGAAAACCTCAGTATATACTGAGCTTGGTGCAGGGCACTTTTGGCCTGAAAGATGAGCTAATTTGGAGCTTGTACAATGTTTGTAAAAATTCACAAAAATACTGATAAGAAAGATGACCAGCTGAGCTTTATGAAATACCAAACCTCATTTGATAAGACCCCAAGGTGAGCTCAAAAGAAATCCTCCTATGTGAGCTCAAAACAGATTTAGCACTTTTGACTTTTTGAAGAAATTGAGAATGTTGACTTAAGTGAACTTTAAATCCAATTTTTTTGGCTGAGATTAATGTACTAAGATGTAATAAGTGTAAAGCAAGCAAGCTTGATGATTTCTAAGCACAAAATACTGATCTGCTATTCTAAAACTACAACAGTAAGACAGATAGACAAGTTTGAAAGTGATTTTGACTTATGGCTGTTGCAGACCCAGACTAAGACCCAAATTAGTTCACATTTACTTAACCAACATGAACCACTATAAGATTATCACTGCATAAGCCAAACAGACAGATAGACAGATTAAGCCAAACACCCCTTTCTGACTTGATTTGTAACTAAAACAGATCCAAACACATAACCAATCTGTAAATAAGATCACATTAACTTACTATAACTGATTTACTACTGATTAACCAGGTTTAAACAAATTTACACTACAAATACAGTTTATGCATGAAAACTAATAAACCACTTACAAAGTTGCCTAGCCACAATGGCTTGCCAGGTGAAACAAAGGACCACTACCTAATACAAACCAACCCAAATCAATCCTATTCAACCCATTTCCATGCTGCACAACCCATATCCATTCTCGCTTCAATTTTTGTACCGTGTTGACTTTTGTTGACCAAGGTTCACAAGTGAGTGAAACTGAATTGTGAGCTTATGGAGAGCTTTTATGAGCTTATATGAACTTATTTGAAGTTGAAATTGGATTGCTACAAGCTTGACAAATAAGTTTGAAACTTTAAAATTTCAACAGTGGATGAAAAGTTTGAAACTGAACAAGAACTTTAATTGATGCTTAAAGAAAGTTGGAATACATTTAGAAACTGTTATTTAAGGCAAATGAACTCTAAAATACAAATACAAACTAGTTAAGACTTGATAATTAATAATTCGACATACATTGTACAAAAATAAAAGCTAGCTCTTTCTTCGATGCATCACTTGGCCTTTTATACATCCCAAGCTCTTTCTCTCACCTCAATGACTAGTTCCCAGCAATAAAAACGACCCTTGGATCACTCAAGATGATCTTGGCCGTTTAAACCAATTTTAGCGCCAATATCTTTTTAACCGTTTGTGAGATTGAGTGTGATTGGGGGTGCATTAAATGTTTACTTGGCTTCTTGTGTTTGGAGGGGGGAAGTAGGAATGATTATGGTAGAGATGGAGTGTTTGCAGGTGGTAAGCAGGTTGGTGATGATGGGTTTGGTTAACCCGTGAGGAGGGAGGGAAACATATTGGGTCAAACCATTTGACTGGTATTAATAAAAGAAGGGTCCAAATGGCAGGGGTTCAAAAATCTGTGGCAGGGTCAAATGAATTGTGACAAGGGCCAAGGTTAGTAATAGGTTTAATATTCAAGGGTTTATCTTGCCATTTCTGAAAATACAAGGACTAGAGCTGCCAAATCTGCAAAGTTGATGCAAGGGCTGAAATTGACAAGTAACAATAATTCAAGGACCAAAGTTGCCACTTTCACATTTTCCAGGGACCAATTCTGCCAATTTTCAAACTTGGAGGACCATTTTGTAAATTTCTCAAAACTTTTTACATTTTTCATCAAAGGACCAAATTTGACAAGTTATGATTTAAAAGGGACCTTTGATGATTTTTCTTTTGAAATTTTGACTCAGGGACTATTTTTGACAATTTTAGAAACTTGGGGGACTAAAACTGCAATTTTTGCAAATTTGATATGTTTTTCATCTGATTTTGACATTTTTGCATTTAAAACACATAAAACACCGATTTGTGATATTTTGATCATTTTGATGTGTTTCGAGTGTTTTCGGATGAATTTGCAGTTTAAATGGTACAAAATGATGAGTATTTACACACTCATCAATCCCCACATCGAGATATTGCTAGTCCCTAGCAATGATTTGAGAAAACATAATGGATTTTAAACTCTTTACCAAAAGCCATTACTCGGGTAGCCAAATGTTTCGGTTCAAGTAAGAACCATGGTACACCGATAACCATGTGATTTTGAGCAAACCACCGACTTCCAACGGATTTGATTTTGTCTTTACCAAGAGCCGTACCCTTACGGACTAGCCAACTCTTAGATAAATTATCGAATTATCTTTGGTGAGCCGATTACCAATTATGGTTTTTCCACGCCTTTACCACAAGCCATAATCTTGCGGGCTAGCCAACTCTTCACTTTTTAGGATATGGTGAGCCGAATACCATACAATTTTGGGCAAATTGCAAGCCGTCAACGGATTTGAGATATCTTTACCAAGAGCCGTTTGCTCTGGATTAGCCAATCCTTTTGTCTTACGAGACATGGCGGATCGATAACCAAATGAGAAAGTGTAAAACACTTACTCCAAAAAAAATTTTTGGCCAAAACGGGAATTGGTATAATTATATGATAAAATTCGTGAAATTCCCCACACTTAGAAATGAATATTGCCCTCAATATTCAAAGTACCGCGGTTATGCCGAAACAAAGAACGTAAAAGGGAATACTACGGCCATTATTTAGAAAGAAGATTTTTTTTTTTTTTTTTTTTTTTTTTTTGAAACATGTGGGCAACCCCCCACACTAGGGTGGTAGAAAGAGGTAAGAAGGCGAAATATGGGTGAAAACCCATATGGCATGCTCTTGTTTTTGATTACCGAGTCGCTAGCTTGACTCGATCCCCGCATTCATTTGTTCATGGGAAAGTAACGTGGAAAACCAATCTCGATCGGACTTTCGTTCACAATGTTAATGAACATATGAACATCGAAAGTTCCACACCGACGAGATATAACCGCGGTATTGTTAATAGTAGAAACTATAAGGGATGATACTGGGTCAAAGATGGTGTCCTCATTCCGAAAGAGAAAAGGAAAGAGCAACCACACCATCATGAAGAATGGAATAAAGACGTACATGAGAATGCATGTCCATTCCTCGGCAGAGAGAAGCAAATCACCGGTTTGACATTTTAAGCTTAAACTTGAAGCTTAGATGGTGATTGTCAAGAAGATGTCCGGGAGGAGGGTGGAAATGGTTCTTCAATCAACGGACTTTCCGAAAAAGGATGTCTCCCTCCGGATCAAGGTAAGTGTTATCAATTCCGTTGGAATTGACTCATCACTAAGAAATTCATCGACTTCATTCCAAAGTTGTCATCTTCCTCATCGGGGTGAGAGAAGGGATGGAAGAGTCGGGAATAAGACTAGAAGATGATGGATTCTTTTGAGCAATTCATCCATGGGAGAATGTCTCCATTGGATCACAAACATCATCATCCAACTCGGATGAAACTCGAGAGAGTTTAGTTTCATCCACGAGACTTAACAATCTCGACGCGACAAACCGATGCCGGAGGTGGGACAAGTGGTGTGCTCTTAGAGCTAGCGGTTTCCACCACTTCCGATGAAGTCTCCGATTCTAGATCATCGTCATCATCAAGAACACTCTTGACTTCCACAGCGACTTTCAAACCATTTGTTTGAACCGGGGTAACTTTCAAAGCTTTGAGCTCGTACGCTTTTGGTGACTCGTTTTAACCGTGAAATTTGAGAGTGTTGCATTGAATCTTCGGATCTTTGATCAATTGTGGCAACACTCTGTTTGTCTGAGAGGTTTAGAGTTCGGTTGATATTTAACGTGAGCTCTTCGTTGTCAACCCGTATGGTCAACTCTTGACAAACACATCGATCGAGCACGACTGCTCTAAGAAAGCTCTCCCAAGATGAGGGAACTCTAGGATCCGCATCAAGTCTACTACAACAAAGTCGGCATGAAAGTGAAATTTTCCCACTTTCATCACGACATCCTCGGCTATCCCAGTGGACGAGTTACAGTGCGATCCGCTAGCTCGAGTGTCATACGAGTGGATGAAAGTTCGGAAGAGACGTTTCTTCCATCTTGAGAGAGCATGAGGTTAATGCTAGCGCCAAGATCGCCAAGGCGGAGCATTGAAACATCCCCAAAAATCACACGGATTAAAAACCGGCCGGGGTCTTCAAGCTTTTCGGAAGCTTATTAAGAATGGTCACGAGCATTGCTCATTGAGAGGAGTTTTAGCCAACTCGATAGCTTGTCTTTGTTGGTGAGTAAGCCTTTAGCGTGGATGCAAATTTAGGCATTAGAGCGAGAGCATCAACGAAGCTTATATCAAAGTGAAGCTCATTGAAGATTTGGAAAATTTTTCCATTTGCTCTTTGTTTTGTCTTTGAGCTTCTCATCATTCATTCTTGATGGGTAAGGAGTCGACTAGACTTTTGAGCCGGATGGAAGTGTTTTCGCTCAGATTTTTCTTTGGAACATCGGGTTCGGACTTAAAGCTTGGACTACCGAAGGTGGGACGTGTCTTGATGCCGTGGGCTTGAATAATGCACCTTGTCCGTTGTCTCCTTGGTAACTTGACTAAATGCCACAGGAGGAGGGGCATAGGAGTCGAGGTCCATTGTGCGTCTTAACACTACAGTGGTGACGGCTTTTAACTCGGCATTGGGATTAGGAATAGTATTGCACGGGAGTCCTCCGTAAGATGGCGAAGCTTTGTTCATATTCATGTTCATGAAACTGCTCATCATATTCTTTAACTCATTTGTCTGCCGAGATAATGTGGTATCAATTTCCCTTTTTAGCTCACCTCTCATGTTATTGATCTGAGTTTGCATAGAACGCATGTTTGCCTCAGTCATTTTCATGAAGTCATTTGGCATGGGAGCTTGAGGAGGTGGTTGATAACTTTGATGATTAGGAGCTTGATAAGGTTGAGGTTGGTTGAAATTGTTCCGGTTTTGATTGAAATTTTGTCCTTGATTCGGAACAAAGCGATTTTGATTGCCATGGTTTTGCACAGGAGGAAAACCAGGTGGTGTCATACCGCTAGGTGCACGGTAATGAGGATCAACTTGTGGTCGGTATTGATTGTGGTTTACGAAGCTACGGGAGCTTGGTAAAAGGAAGCATCGGTTGCTTGACAATCATAATACGCATGTGGACCACTACAAGTTTCACACACCTTGTTTACGGCTTTGATTGGTTCCGCTTATGAATTTCGCTTTTGATTTCCTTAACCTCTTTTATCATACAATGGATGATGTCCGTTAGAGCGACTAACGGAGCGGCTAACTCGGAAGAGTTACGGATGAAGAAGCGAGTGTTGAACATTGACTTTGTTGCGAGAAATAGGAACTTTTGATTTTGCTCGCAAATCTCAATCACATCTTTAGGTTTACGATTCAAGATATTGCTGCTTGCTGCATTCAAGGAATCTTGATCGTTACCGTTCAACCCATAGTAAAAGATATTGACTTGTTGAAGCTCCGTGAATTCATGATGGGGCATTTCTGAGGAGATCTTTGAATCTCTCCCATGCCTCTCCAAAATTTTCATCGAAATTTTGACGAAATCCGAAATTTCATTTTAAGATTAGTCGTCTTTGATGGAGGAAAGAAATAGTTCACAAACTTTTGAACAAGATCCTCCCAAGTTTCGATAGATCGAGGGGTTCTTTTCCGACCAAATCCGGTTTGTCCCTCAAGAGAGAATGGAAATAGCATCAACTTGATCACTTTTGTGGCACATCCTTGAAATTGATAGTTGAGGTTAACTTGTTAAACCAACGGATGTGTGCATCTGGTCTTCTCGATCGGACCGCGGAATTGATTCGTAGACACAAGTTGGATCAAATGTGTCTTCAATTCAAAGTGATCGAGTTGATAACGGTAAAACAATGGCATCTCCATAACCCTCGGTGGGTGCTTGGAGCATTTCCGCCATAATACGTTCATCCGCCATGGTGTTGTTTGAAATAGTACGAATCTCGGGTTCGACTATTTGGGCGAAAGACGCTCTCGAGAACGTCTTGTTGGAATTTCGCTAAATCACGCAAAGGACTCAATGATCTAGAAGAACGAGTGCGCATGCACTAGAGTTAACTCTAAGGACTCTCGAGTTAAGGAGAGAAATGGAATTATGAAAATCTTTCGGATGAGAATGAGAATTATGAAGGCGTTTTATAAAAGCGGGGTGAGAAGAATCTTTATGGGTTTTACGGTTCGAAGCGTCGATATCACAACAAAATCAATTAACACAAAATCGAGGCAAAACAACGATGAACTTAACCAATAATCCAAGATGAATGGCTTCTTTAAAAAGGTACACCAATCACAATGGACACAAAGGCAAGTTTTATATCTTTAGTTCGGGAACTTATTATGGTCGCACCCCAGTTAGGTAGTGCCTTGCCTTGGTTTCGGTGGTAATCTTTTAAGTTGTTATTATTTAAGAAAACGACGAATCTTTTTGTATTTTTGTTATTTGATACATATATAGAAACAAAAGAAAAAAATATTTTTGTGTTTTATACGTTTTTGGATGTTTTTGGGTTTTTGGATTTTTTTAAAAGAAAATATGGATATATATATATACAGAGATGGATGATATAAACAAATGAGTGAGGGTTCGAACAACTAATCTGCTAGACGTAAGATAGATAGCACAGCTCCCCGGCAGCGGCGCCAAAAATTTGATCCGGGCAAAACCGTCAAGTTCTCTCACGTAAGCGTAAGAAAACTTAAAACAGCTTAAGCACGAAATCAATGAAGATCTGAGGAGTATAGGGTCTCCCCGGGTCGTTATGTCCCAGCGAGCTATGCAATGATTTATCAAACGTACAGTGATCGAGGAGTTTGAACGGAAAAAGGATTTGGTTATGATTATAACTACGGGAAAAGCCAACAAATTACAACGGCTTAAATGAAAATTAAAGGAAATTAAAAAGATAAAATCTATTAAATAAACGCTATCACTATTTTTACAATGATGTTTTTGTTTTATGTTTTATAAAGCGGAATTAAAATCTAATGACGTCTGAATAAAAACATGAAACTAAAGCAATATTAACCCTAAAAATATGAAATGATATTTTACAAACCTAATGATATAAGAAAATTTATAGAAAAAGAAAATTACTTTTATCACTAATTATCTAATTACTATTAATTAAAAACTAATTTTAACTATTTAATAATTAACTAAAATACAAGAAATGAGGAAACAAAGCTAGAAAAATAAAATTATGAAATGAAAAAGTCTAAAATATCAAACTAGAATTTTCAAAACTATTTTTGTATTTTTCTGACTATTTTTCTATTTTTTATGAATTTTAAACTATTAAAAACTAATTAAAATACTAAAAATTACCAAATAAACTATGAAAAATCTGGAAAATTACTTTTTTCACTTCTTATATTTATCTAAACTTAATAAAATGGAAAAATTATTTTTTTTGAACCTTTTCTGAATTTTTTATATTAAATGCTATTTAAAAATACTTAGAAACTAATCTAAATTAAGAAAAATAGCTAAACAACTTGGAAAAATCTGAAAATTTCAGGAAAACTCTAAAATGATATAAGGAATATGAGAAAAATGGAAAAACAGGCACTTGTTTGGAGAAATCGAAGCTGCTAAACAAGTGCTTATTATTAAGCACTAAAATAAGCCAAATGGAACAAACAAGCTACCTACTGATTACCAAAGCTTAATTATGCTAAAAATACTGAAATGCAACTAGGAATGACAAGCTACAACCACAGAATCACAAGCTCAACAATTTTAATGTCTATGAGTATTACAAGCTAAAACAGTGTCTCAGTGGCAAGTTTAAGCACATGCACAAGCTTAAGAATAAGCTCAAACTTAAAACTACTAAGTAGGACTTGTAAAGGACCTGGGTGAGATTACTTAAACCAAAATTAGACCATGGTGAGCTCTTATGAGCTCTGTACACACCGCACAAAATCGAGGAAAACCTCGGATATATCGAGCTTGGTGCAGGCACTTTGGCACGAAAGATGAGCTAATTTGGAGCTTGTACAATGTTTGTAAAATTCACAAAAATCTTGATAAGAAAGATGATCGGTGAGCTTTATGAAATACCAAACCTCATTTGATAAGACCCAAGGTGAGCTCAAAAGAAATCCTCCTATGTGAGCTCAAAACAGTTTAAGACTTTTGACTTTTTGAAGAAATTGAGAATGTTGACTTAAGTGAACTTTAAATCCAATTTTTTGTGAGATTAATGTACTAAGATGTAATAAGTGTAAAGCAAGCAAGCTTGATGATTTCTAAGCACAAAATACTGATCTGCTATTCTAAAACTACAACAGTAAGACAGATAGACAAGTTTGAAAGTGATTTTGACTTATGGCTGTTGCAGACCCAGACTAAGACCCAAATTAGTTCACATTTACTTAACCAACATGAACCACTATAAGATTATCACTGCATAAGCCAAACAGACAGATAGACAGATTAAGCCAAACACCCCTTTCTGACTTGATTTGTAACTAAAACAGATCCAAACACATAACCAATCTGTAAATATGATCACATTAACTTACTATAACTGATTTACTACTGATTAACTAGGTTTAAACAAATTTACACTACAAATACAGTTTATGCATGAAAACTAATAAACCACTTACAAAGTTGCCTAGCCACAATGGCTTGCCAGGTGAAACAAAGGACCACTACCTAATACAAACCAACCCAAATCAATCCTATTCAACCCATTTCCATGCCTGCACAACCCATATCCATTCTGCTTCAATTTTTGTACCCGTGTTGACTTTTGTTGACCAAGGTTCACAAGTGAGTGAAACTGAATTGTGAGCTTATGGAGAGCTTTTATGAGCTTATATGAACTTATTTGAAGTTGAAATTGGATTGCTACAAGCTTGACAAATAAGTTTGAAACTTTAAAATTTCAACAGTGGATGAAAAGTTTGAAACTGAACAAGAACTTTAATTGATGCTTAAAGAAAGTTGGAATACATTTAGAAACTGTTATTTAAGGCAAATGAACTCTAAAATACAAATACAAACTAGTTAAGACTTGATAATTAATAATTCGACATACATTGTACAAAAATAAAAGCTAGCTCTTTCTTCGATGCATCACTTGGCCTTTTATACATCCCAAGCTCTTTCTCTCACCTCAATGACTAGTTCCCAGCAATAAAAACGACCCTTGGATCACTCAAGATGATCTTGGCCGTTTAAACCAATTTTGGCGCCAATATCTTTTTTTAACCGTTTGTGAGATTGAGTGTGATTGGGGGTGCATTAAATGTTTACTTGGCTTCTTGTGTTTGGAGGGGGGAAGTAGGAATGATTATGGTAGAGATGGAGTGTTTGCAGGTGGTAAGCAGGTTGGTGATGATGGGTTTGGTTAACCCGTGAGGAGGGAGGGAAACATATTGGGTCAAACCATTTGACTGGTATTAATAAAAGAAGGGTCCAAATGGCAGGGGTTCAAAATCATGGCGGTCAAATGAATTGTGACAAGGGCCAAGGTTAGTAATAGGTTTAATATTCAGGGTTTATCTTGCCATTTCGAAAATACAAGGACTAGAGTCGCCAAATCAGCAAGTTGATGCAAGGGCTGAAATTGACAAGTAACAATAATTCAAGGACCAAAGTTGCCACTTTCACATTTTCGAGGACCAATTACGCAATTTTCAAACTTGGAGGACCATTTTGTAAATTTCTCAAAACTTTTACATTTTCATCAAAGGACCAAATTTGACAAGTTATGATTTAAAAGGACCTTTGATGATTTTTCTTTGAAATTTTGACTCGGGGACTATTTTGACAATTTTAGAAACTTGGGGACTAAAACGCAATTTTGCAAATTTGATATGTTTTTCATCCGATTTTGATATTTTGCATTTAAAACATATAAAACACTGATTTGTGATATTTTGATCATTTTGATGTGTTTCTGAGTGTTTTCAGATGAATTTGCAGTTTAAATGGTACAAAAATGATGAGTATTTACACACTCATCAAGAGGCACCCAGTATATCTTTGGGAAGAGGCACCCAGTATATCTTTGGGAAGAGGCACCCATTATATCTTTGGGAAGAGGCACCCAACATAACTTTAAGTAGTGGCACCCAGTTTAATTTGGTTTCATCAGTAGCATCCCTGAATTATTATATTCGCGGTTCTATATTGTGAACTATTATGACCGCTTATACTTGACTACTTCATACGCTATATTTTGTGCAATGGGTTGTGAATACACAGTTGCAAGTTTTGTATGGGCGGAACTTGGGCCGAGTGGATTTACAAGGCCTTTGCTTTGTGGACTATTTTCGTTGACCGAAAGCTTTGAATATTTCTTACGAGTTTTCTTATTTTGCTAAACATGTTTACTCACCAACTATTTTCATAGTTGACCCGTTTTTCTCTCATGCATTTCAGGTGATCATTAGTAAGCTTTTCTACCAGGTCTTGCATAATGAAGTTTTCACTTGTCAATACAAATCGTTATGTAATGGAACGCAATATTTTGGGAACTAAACTTTGTTATATATTTGCCGATGTCGGCTAAACTGGTATTGTAATGGTGTACTCTTTCTTTTAAATCTTAACGTTGGTATGTTCTATTATCTTGTGCTTATGTTCCTTTCCGTTACACCTCGTGTTTCCGCCTCCGGCGAGGGTATGACACAGTGGATGGGGATTTAGGATTGTTTATTGTTTTTCTAAAGGTTTTGAGTAAATTCGTGTGACGAGCCCATTATGTCTTATGATGTCAAAATATTGGCCATGGCGCTTACGGATAATAGCTTCAACTTCAAATATCCTGCTTCTGAGAAAGTGAACGGATCTTAAGATGAGTCAAATAAGCTCGAGCAGGGAGGATTTGGTAACGTCTACAAGGTTTGTACCTTATAGTTAAACCTTCGAGTGATATCATGAGGGTTGGGTAAAGGCATTATAAAACCAATAACAAGTAATTATCAATATGATTATGGAGTTATGACTTTAATATGAAGATACACATGCATACATAAACGTAAAAACATTGTTAAGTTTAGGTAATCTATGTAGGTATGTGTATTAGTGTAGGGTTAGTTAAGCTTTTTCAATATCATTTTAACATTAACTGAATCGGTGTACTTAAATGGATAATTCGGTATGTTTTATATAGCTATAAAGAACACATGTCCAGAAAAAAAAATCCTAAAAACATGAACGTGCAATTATTTAAAGAAGGTGTGTATAACGTTGTTGATTGGTGGTACTATAATATTTGGTTCCATCCATGGTTGTACCCATAGTCTTGGACGAAAATGGTTGATGTGCCAGGACATGGATTCCAAAGGGGGTGGTGCAAAGAGGGGCACTTGGGAATTCAATCGCTTCAAGGCTTTTTTTTGGAACATGGCACTCAAAGTCAATAATTTCTTGGTATAAAAATGGTTTTTACTTCATTTAAATGTATAATGTGTTTTTGATTTTGTTACTCACCATACAGCTATATTTACTTACTATTATATATTTTAGGATTTTGAATAAAAAGAAAATTGTTTGAAACATATGCGAGTTGCATAAGTTTGTAGCTCTTTATATAGCGATTTTATTTGTATGGTCGTTTGTTTATGAAATGAAACATTATGTATGCTTTTTTTATATATGGCAGTATGTTGAGAATGGGTTAAGGGGGGTTGATCAGAGACCCTACTCTATTATGAAGTGCATTCAAGAACCACAGGAAATATATGTTCAGGTAATGCGGTCAATTATTTTTTCCATTATAATCTACTGACTGTGCTTTATTTTGAGATGTAACATTATGTATTAAGCTTTTACATCATGTTTGTGCTACATTTTTATTTTTAATAATAACACTTTTAGCTTGTCGACCATTGGGTGGGCCTTAGGCTAGTCTTTATATAATAACTAAGGAAACCACAAATGTAAGATTATTGATATCATAACACCATATGAGATTTGTGTGAAATTCGTGAGGTAGAGAGAGAAAGACATGAGAGAATGGAATGCTAGAGAGAGAAACAAAATGTGGAAGGTTAGATTCCAAATGAACAGCCAACCCTCTCCCTTGTGGGGAGATGGCTATTTATACAACTTACTTACGCCCTCTTTCGGGCTGTGGATCAGGCATAAAGTGGGTAAAGACTCGTCCTTCTTCCACGATGTTACTTACGCTAATCTATAACTACTAAATAACGTTAAGTCTACGAGCTAACATATACTAGACTATAGCTGCGGTGACCGACTCTTCTATATGGATTTACTAAATCCTAACAATCTCCCCCTAAGGGAGGTCACCCCATAAATTACATTTTGAATCCTAGCATTCTATCAATAGATTCATATCCGAGCTCGTAAACTTTGATTCTTCAAGATAGACAACTTTGCATCTTTAGTAGTGTTTCTTGACATGAATGTTTCTTTGTTTTGTGATCACGAGCTTTCTTTGAGATCATCAACCACAGTGAATCTCCAGGTCATCCTTTGCAGTATTGCCACCATGTGAGGTTGTGACTTTTGGACCAACAAGCTCACACCTTTCTGGATCATGATATTCTTCATTAGAGTTGCGGAAGCGATGAGATATGACATTGGTCATCATGATTTATTTAAATGCGAGTGTGAAGTGTGAGCATGCGGCTATGAATTGATATTACATTTGCCATCAGCTGCAACCGTCAGGAGTTCTTGCAAACAATAGTTAGCAATAAACACACGAAAGTGTCTTTGTTCACTTTCGTTGAATAGGGTTGCAAGAACCACGGTTCCACGTTGATCATTATAAGTACTGCTTGTGATCAGGTAAAATTCTGAAGAATCTCCTTGACAGGGATTCGCAGCTGTACTAGCCGTTCTCAAACCGGAGCATCTCAAAGTAGACAACACGGAGTGAGTGAATCACTGGATTGAAATTCACTGATTGATGATAAATTAATTTGACAAACAATCGCGTATTACTGAATAAATAGTTTTTGCAATACGACGAAAGTTTTATAAACAAAATCAAGATTCAATCAAAAATACTTTTGTTTGAAAAAATTAATGCTCATTCGATATGCTAAAAAAACAATTGTTGAGAACATCCAAAGTTTTTTCCAAAAGTAAATATCAATTCATATCCTGGAACAAGGTTGATTCAAAAATGAATCGCCCCATCGTTGCTTTCCAGTTGTCACAAGTTTGATCCATGAAGGATCTCATATGTCACGCACCAAGAACTTGTTTGATGTTGGCTCTAGAAAGATTTTCATCTTCATTGTGAATACTTTACGTATCACTCGGATGTTCTGGCAATACCACAAGGATAATGCGTAGGACACTCAATATATATATATTCTTACTTTTCACATTATGTGAAACAGCAAGTCTTCATGAACGTGTGTCCTAATGAGATTTTGTGGATGATCTCTTGGCTCTAGACTCAATAGTGCACTTTGGTTTTCTTATACGGAGAGTAAGGAGAGGGTCTCCTTTTTTAATATCAACCATCTCTAAGAGAGAGTCGATAGATAATATCGGTTCCCCGTGAGAATGAAACAAGTTCTTGTAAGAGAACTTGAGTAGCCAGGAAGTTTAGTGCAATGCGTTACTGGGTCCATGACGTCTTGACTTCAATACCGGTGTTACCTTGGTAACCACCAGTAGCATATCTATTGAACTCAGTTTCTGCCCTAAGGTTGAATTAGTGGAGGGCTATTTCTTTTCACCCTTTCACCATTCATTTCTTTTTCATTCTTCATCCCCTTCAGTGCTTACCGAGACATGATCACTAAAACCTCGTTGGGTTTGTTCCAGTCCTAGCTCCATCTCATGCAGCACTCTTCCCTTATTCTCACTTGTCTCCTTTTTTCATCATACCTAAGGACTTCTACACTATCTAGTAGATTGTCTCTGGGTAGATCCCTCTGGCTCTGGCGGGATCATGGGAACGATTTCCTAACCTTATCATCCTTATACCTTCGGTAAATTAAATACAAGGTCAGTCTTTGAATTACTTCCACAATCACAATCTCCATAGAAAATCATTTGAAAATCAATCGAGGTGCTTATGATAAAAATATTGATGCATTTGTACCTCGATAGTTTTGAAGATTTTGAAATGCTCGCCCTCAATATGTGCATCGTTATATGAAAACGTTTAGCACATATGGGAGAGCTGCTTACACTTTGAGTTGTAAAAGATCACATTTTATCAGATTTCATTTTATATCACATTCTCTACCCCGATCAAAAATTTCAAATCCTTTGAGATTTTGGATCCCAAGTGATTTAAATATGTTAAAAAAAATTAGGAGAAAATGTGGTTTGATTCAATATTTTTTGATAAGAAACATTACTGTGCTCCCCCTCAATTTGAGAGGGAGATAACAAGTCACAATCATTACACTACTATTCACTGCAAAGTTTTTATATACAAACATTAAAACAGCACACCACAAGAGTTCTAATTATTGCAAAGATCATATTATCATTCGGTTCTCTGTACTAGTCGATAATCACCATCACGAACTCTTCCACCCATAAAACTTTCCAGGCTGCGGAAGATTCTCCTAGTCTTGAGCATCTTCCAGATTGCAAATACGAATGCCTTGCTCATTTCCAGATCCTTGTCAGTCCAAAACATGGTGTTTGATGAGTGTCTAAATACTCATCATTTTTGTACCGTTTAGAATGCCAAAAACATCTGAAAACACTCAGAAATGCATCAAAATGATAAAAATATCACAAACAAGTGTTTTATGTGTTTTAAATGCAAAAATATCAAAATCAGATGAAAAACGTATCAAGTTTGCATAATTGGCACTTTTAGTCCCCCAAGTTTCAAAAGTTGTCAAATTTAGTCCCTGGTAAATCAAAATAAAGTAAAATATCATTTAAGGTCCACGGGATTCAAAAGTTGTTAAAACAAACCCTTCAAAGTTTAAAATTTTCAAAATTACAACTTTGGTCCCTCAAGTTTGAAAAATGTCAAAAATAGTCCTTGGATTTATAAAAATGGAATTTTATGCAATATTGGTCCTTGTACTATTAAAGATTGGCAAGTTTGGTCCTTGTGATAACTTTGGAAAAGTGGCAGTTTTGGTCCCTTAACTTTGCAGAAATTACAACAATGGTCCTTGTGTTATTAAGCTACCAAACGGACCCTTTTGTATTTTGAACCCCAGCCAAACACTTGAGCCAGTCCAATATACATTTTTGACCCCCCTTCATATTAATATCAAATGGTCAAATAAAGTCAAACCCGCCAAACCGGTTTCACTTTGTTCTCCTCACCCAACACTCGCAAACCGAAACCGGTGGTTTTATCCACCACTGCTCCTCCACCTCACTTATACTACTCTCCCAGCTCACCCCTCCTCCTATACCAACCCACAAGCATTTAATGCTTCCCCACCATCAAACACTCCAACCAACCTCAACCCCTGTTTTTACTGTCAAATCACTCCTAGCTCCATATCTACTTCTCATTTTGTCCCCTACACCTCCACAAACATCCACAATTATTTAATTGCCTCAATACCTGCTCTAATCCACTAGTACCACTTTTGGCGCCAAATTTCATCTAAATGGTTGAGATGAGTTTGACTGAGTCAATGGCCAAGATTGTTGATGGGAAATGATCAGAAGCATGTGGAGAGTCCAAAAAGTCTATAAAGAGAGAGGAGATGCAGAGGAGTGAAATATCTAGTGTAATTTATTTTGGTTTATGTCGTTTTAGCTTAATTTTAAATTCCAGTGTATGTTTTAGCTATCAAGCTCTGTATTTCAAGTTTCCAGTGTACAATAAAGCTTTTGTGAACATCAATTTCAAGTTTTAATCTCATTTTCAAGTTTATGCATTTTTAAGCTTAAAATATCAAACTGTTTAATTGTTGTTTGTAGTGGATGATAAGGACTCATAAGCCCATATAAGCTCCTCAGAAAGCTTATTAAAGCTTTTAGTAACCTTAAAACTCTGTTTAGAAGCAAAAAGAAAAAAATACCAAAAATACCAAAAAAATTAGTGAAAAATCAAAAATCATGGAAAGGAAGATCAAGAAGCTGGAGCAAGGTTAATTTTGGATTGCCTTGGGTTTAGAGCTTCTTGGGAAGCTATAGGAAGTTGTTTCAATCTTTGGTTCTCAGTTTCCACTTGAATCTCAATTTGTAAGCAATTTCTCATAATTTGCATTACATAGTATAAGTGCTTAAAATCTGTTAATTTTAGTATAATTCTGTCTTAATATGGTTAATATAAGTTAATTACTAGGTTTCTTAGCTTAAAAATCTGTTTTGGTACTAAAAGTTTCATAACAGTCTCATTAAGGGATGTTTGGATTTGTTAGTTTAACTGTGTTATAAGTTGTTTGTGTTATTGCTTGTGCTTGTCTCATATCACATTAGTTCCTAATAACTCAAAGAAACCATAAAAACTAGTCCTAGTTTACTAAAAAGTCAAATTAGCTTCTAATCTCATATTGCTAGTTAACTGTTAGGATTTTTGATTATATAATCATCATTATAGCTTTAAAAGTTGTTAAGATTAGTTAAACCAGTCTTATTATAGCTTAAAACAACATAATCAATCAATTAGAAGTAATTAAAATTCACTTAAGTCAACTTAGCTCATTAATTAAAAAAGTCAAAATATGCCCTGTGCACAGTTAAGCTACCCTCTTTCACAAGCTCACACAGAGCTTCTCACAAAGATCTAGCTTGTGTACCTTAGCTTTTTGAGAAGCTCACCTAGCTGTCTCAAGGTCCCAGTGTTTAGTTTTCAATTTCTAGCTTATTTGATTAGCCTGCTTATTGCTTTTTGTTTGTCCAAAACACTCAGTATACACTGAGTCATTACTCAGTGGTTTATCAGTTTTTTCTCAAACTCACCATAAGCTCATTAGCCAACACCACAGTGAGAACTTTAGCTTTTTAGGAAGCTCAGTTGGTCAACTTGCTAATTCCAGTCTTTACTTTCATTTTCTAGCTTATTAAAGTGCTTAAAATCGACTTAAAAGTAGCTAGAAACCCAATAAGTGTCTGTGCAAACAGATAAGCTAGTGCTTATTTGGATTTTGTTAAGTGCTTATTTATAGTCATTGTGCTTATTTAGTTGTCATATTAGCTTATAATCGATTGCTTAGCTTATTTTCAATTTACCTTTGCTTATTTTCTAGCTTATTAGCCACTTGGCTAAATCCTTGTGCTTATTTCATTTTTGTTAAACGATAAGTAAACATAAGCTCAAACCGAGCTTATTAGTGGTTTTAGAAAAGTTGTAGTTATAAAATTGCTTATTTCAAAGGTACTTAAGCAGCTTCAAAAGAAAATAAAAAATAAAAAATAAAAAGCCATTCTTTGGATTCAACCACAGCCACCCACCACCACACACACACCTTACCATTCGCCTTGGGTCTTTGACTGTATAGGTTTGCACAATTTAATACATAAGTCTTGTTTTCCATTTAAGCTTATACGTATTATTTAGCTTATTTCTAGCTTATTAAAATAAGTTGTTACACCTTTTGTATTTTTCTTAGCTTTGTATTAGTATAAAGTATTTTACAAAAAAAAAGTTTCAGATTTTTCTGAATAGTTCTAGTATTTTTAATCATTTAATTAGTCTAAAATAGTATTTAATTCATAATAAAAAATATAAAAGTCAAAAAAATATAAATCTTTTTTTCTAAAATTTTCTTTTGTCATATAGTAAGTAAGAAAATTGTTTTTACACTCGTAGGACTTTTATTTCACAAATTTTACGTTTTTACTTGCGCACTCGCGTAATTTTTACATATAACGCGCGTTCTCATTCTAGGTCACGTTTTTAGATAATTTAGGTTTACATTTTTAATTAAAATAGTTTATTTAAGTTATTTTGTTTTATAAATCAAGAAAAACATCATTTTAAAAATAGTGATAGCGTTTATTTAATGTAATTTAGCTTTTTAATTTTCTTTAATTTGCATTTAAGCCCTGTAATTTACAAAACTTTTCTTTAGGTATAAATATTCCAAAATCCTTCTTGATCATTATCCTTAGTGATCATTCGACATCTGAAAGTGTTGAGCACCATTAATCCTCCGTGGGACTTAACGACTGAGGTAACACTATACTCTCCGGATCTTAATTGCATTTGTTTCTGAGCTGTTTGAAGTTTATTACGGTTGACCATTCACAAGTGGTTAGCTTGTGTGATAAACTTGACTGTTTGAGAGCGAATCAAATTTTGGCGCCGCTGCCGGGGAGGCTGTAAGCGTGTTCTAAACATTTTCAGACCCGTACTTGCACATATACCACATTTTGTAAACAATTTTTTTTTGTAAAGTTAATCAAAATCAAAAAGTTCATTAACACTTTTCCTAAAGTGTTAACAACACCAAACAAAATATAAAACAACAAAACAATCGTAACGTTCTCTATCTTGTATTTTCCTTAAGGTGATTCTTAAAGAGATACGATTTGGTTAAACGAGACGATACCAAAAATATTGTCCAAAAGTTTTTAAACCCTTAGCACAAATCCATACCTACGTCTTTTCAGTGGTACTTAAATACATAAAATCAACCACATGAAACCAAGGCAAGACACCTACCAACTGGGGTGTGAACATTAATAAGTTCCCAACAAAAGATTTAAAACTTGCCTTTGTGTCCTTGTGATTTGGTGTACCTTTTTCAAAGAAGCCATTTCATTTGTGATTATTGGTTTAAGTTCACTTGTCGTTTTGCCTCGCATTTGTTTTTGAAAACCGATTTTATACTTAGTGCATGCGCACTCGTTCTTCCAGTTCTACAAGTCCACTTTCGAGCTTGCAAATATTCCTCGTGAGCGTAGAGGACGTTCGCTCCTTCACCGTGATGAGGCGTCTA
Source organism: Chrysanthemum lavandulifolium (assembly GCA_022545495.1). Lineage (NCBI taxonomy): Eukaryota > Viridiplantae > Streptophyta > Magnoliopsida > Asterales > Asteraceae > Chrysanthemum > Chrysanthemum lavandulifolium. The sequence goes on along the minus strand of CM040239.1, from coordinate 167,054,728 downwards.
CCACCACCACCCCCGTCGTAATGGCGGAAGATAAGCTCGTGAATGAGCTTCTCCAAGCACCCATCGAGGGTTACGGAGATGCCATTATTGTCCCACCATCGTGGTGATACCTTTGAGCTCAAAACCGGGTTGCTTAATCTTGTAACCCAAAGCCAATTTTATGGTTTTGAGCGGGATGATCCTCATGCACATATTCGATGGTTTAACAAGATTGCATCTACCATCAAATACAAGAATGTCCCACATGAAGCAATTAAGCTTCTTCTCCCATTTTCTCTAGAGGACAAGCCGAAATTGGCTTGAGAAACAACCCCTCGTTCCATTGAGACATGGGAAGATTTAGTCACTAAGTTTGTTAACTAATTCTATCCTCCATCCCGAACTACAAGTCTTAAGAATGAGATAATGAAATTCTCTCAAAGATTTGATGAATCATTCGGGAGGCATGGGATCGTTACAAAGAGTTGCTCATAAGTGTCCGCATCATGGTTTTACCGAGTTAATGCAAATGGATACTTTCTACAATGGTGCGAGACAAGTGACCAAGACTCTTTAAATGCCTCCGGGAGGTAATTTCTGAGCAAGACCACAAAAGAAGCCTTGCAAATCATTGAAAACAAGTCCCGTGTCCGCCTTTCCGAACAAAGACATATCGGACTCGGTCTAATGTTGGACCTTCTACTTCATCTCCGTGAGTACATCTAGCACCGATGCTAAGATTGACAAACTCACGGATATTGTTCAGCTTTGGTTCTTGCTAACCAAAGAAAGTCACTTTCACACGACACCATCACATGGTGAAGTGAAGAAAGTTGAAGTTTGTGTTACTTGTGGTGGCCCTCATGCATACTACAATCAGATCGCCACCGATGGTAGTCCGTTTGAAGCCAATGCTATAGCCGGTACTTCAAATCAAGGAGGTAATCAATACCGTCCTCAAAATGAACCATACTACCGTGCTAATACTTATCAGGGACCACCCGGTTTTAACCAAAATCCTAACATACAGAACCGGAATCAGAACCAACCTAGAATGAACCAAGGTTATCAAAACCAAAGTAATTTCTATCCCGGACCAAATCAAGGTTTCTAACATCAAGGAAACCTTAATCAAAACAATTTCAATCGAGGGAATCAATTTCAGGGAAATGTGAATCCTAACCAAGGAAATTTTCAACAACAAGGTCATAATCAAAACATCCGACCTCAAAATTTCCCTCCACATCCTCCAAGACCATCATCGATGAGTTATTGAAGCAATTCATGAAATCCCAAGATGAAATGAGCAGGTTGTTGGTCGGTCGGATCGGCGATCTTAAGAAGTCTTTAAATGATCAACCTTCGGGCTCGGAAAACTTCCGAGCAACACGATCGCTAACCCGAGGGGCGATGCAAAGGCGATCACAACCAAGTGGTGTTTCATACAATGGACCCGCTTATTCCTACTACCTCTTCTTCTTCTCTCCGAAGGTAGTGGAAAGTGAACACGAGGCTACAAAGGACAAGGAACTTCCTACTAATAACGGAGGTACCAACGATGTCCATCCTCAAGTTGTCCCAAACCCAAATCCAATCCAGAGTTGTTTTTGAACCTCCGTAGCTCCTGTTGAAAACCCCAATCCAAATCTTCTATTCCTTACCCATCACGTTTGAATGAGCAAAGCTCATGAAAAAGCTACCATCAAATGGACAAATTTTTCAAATTTTCCAAGAACTACATTTTGACATAAGGTTTGCGGATGCTATCATGTCGATGCCCAAGTTTGCATTAACTCTCAAACACATGTTAAGTAACAAGGAAAAGTCGTTTGAAATGGCAAAACTCCTCTTAACGAGAACTGCTCTGCGATTATCTTGAAGAAGCTTCGAGCGTGGAGATCCCGGAAAATTTCTCTTACCTTGTGTATTTCCGTGAATGGTTGAATGCTTTGCCTTAGCCGATCTTGGTGCAAGCATCAATCGATGCCTTATTCATATGGAAGAAACTTTCTCTTCGGATCTTACTCCTACATGCATGACTCTCGAGCTTGCGGATCGTACAATATCCCGTCCTCTTGGCATTGCCGAGGACGTATTCGTGAAAGTAGGAAAGTTCCATTTTCCGGTGACTTTGTGGTTGTTGATTTCGATGCCGATCATCGGGTTCCTCTCATTGTTGGACGAGGATTCACGAGAACGGGCGTCTTTGTCATTGATGTATTTGAGCAAGAAATCACATTACGTGTTGGTAATGAAGTCACCTTTAACCTTGATCAAACTTGAGGTACTCCGCAAACTATGATTACGAGTCGGTTAACCGAATAGATATCATTGGTGTTGCTTATGAAGAGTACTCTCAAGAAGTTCTTGGTTATGATCATAATTCTTGAGTGATAATCTCACTCATTCATCTCAACCCATCATTGCCAATTCTACTCCTTCTCTCACTCCGTTTGAGGAAAGTGACTTCATCTTGGAAGAGATTGAAGCATACTTGTCTAGTGATTACATTCCATGGGAAATTGATCACGCTCCCATCGACATTGAGGAGACATACTTCTCATTGAGAAGTTACTTAATGATGATCCATCATCACTCCCTCCCGTCAAGCTTCATAATAAGGAAGTCAAGTCGGTTGAGAAAAGCAAGAATTTCTGAAGTCGAACTTAAGGACTTACCACCTCATCTCGAGTATGCATTTCTTGAAGGTGATGATAAATTACCGGTCATTATTGCTCAAGATTTGAGTAAAGTTGAAAAGATCTGCTCTCATAAAGATCTTGAAGTCACACAAGCAAGCAATTGCTTGGAAACTCTCCGACATTAAGGGTATCAACCACGAGTTTTGTACTCACAAAATCTTGATGGAGGATGACTTCAAACCAGCGATCCAACATCGAGAGAAGAGTAAATCCAAAAATCCATGATGTTATCAAGCAGAGGTTATCAAACTTCTTGATGCGGGATTAATTTACCCGATCTCTAATAGTCCTTGGGTTAGCCCAATTCAACGTGTTCCTAAAAGGGTGGCATAATTGTTGTCACAATGAAGATAACGAGTTAATTCCAACTCGATTGGTTACGGATGGCGTGTTTGCATTGACTATCGTAAGTTGAATGAAGCTACCCGTAAAGACCATTTTCCTCTACCCTTTATGGACCAAATGCTTGAGAGATTAGCGAGGAATGAATATTATTGTTTCCTTGATGGTTTCTCGTGTTATTTTCAGATCCCCATTGATCCACGGGATCAAGAGAAGACCACATTCACCGCCCATACGGAACTTTTGCCTCTGACGTATGCCTTTTGGCTTATGTAATGCTCCCGCACGTTTCAACGATGTATGATGGCCATATTCCACGACATGATCGGGAAACAATGGAGGTGTTTATGGATGACTTCTCGGTTATTGGGGACTCGTTTCAAACATGTCTCCCATTTAGATAAAATGCTCAAGCGGTGTGAAGACACCAATCTTTGTCTAAATTGGGAGAAGAGCCACTTTATGGTCAAAGAAGGCATAGTCCTTGGCCATAAGATTTCCAAAAGCAGGATTGAGGTAGATAGAGCAAAAGTCGATGTTATTGCTAAGTCGCCTCATCCTACTACCGTCAAAGGTATTAGGAGTTTTTAGGTCATGCCGGTTTTTATCGTAGATTCATACAAGATTTTTCTAAAATCGCCTGGCCTATGACCCATCTTCTTGAAAAAGATGCTCCTTTTATCTTCTCACCGAGTGCATCAAAGCTTTTGAAACATTAAAGAAAAAGCTTCTCAAGCACCCATTCTAGTTGCTCCCGACCGGGATTTGCCTTTTGAGCTCATGTGCGATGCAAGTGATTTTGCTATCGGTGCGGTCTTAGGGCAACGTAGATCCAAGCATTTTCACCTATCCACTACGCGAGTAAGACTATGATCAAGCTCAAACTCATTACACCACCACGAAAAAAGAGCTATTAGCCGTGGTGTATGCGTTTGAGAAGTTTCGCCGTATTTAGTCTTGACCAAATGTGTGGTGTATACGGATCACTCGGCTCTCAAATATCTCTTTGCAAAAAGATGCAAAGCCGAGATTGCTCCGTTGGGTTCTCCTCTTGCAAGAATTTGATATCATTATACGTGATAAAAAGGAGAGAACACAGGCACGATCATCTGTCGATTCGAAAACCCTCACCAAGATGTTTTCGAGAAAAGGAAATAAATGAAACATTTCCTCTCGAGACACTCAATGCGGTTTCTTTTCGTGGAAACTCTACTACCCCATGGTTTGTCGACTTCGCAAATTACCATGCGGGTAACTTCATAGTGAAAGGGATGTCGACCCAACGAAGAACAAATTCTTCAAGGATGTTAAACATTACTCGGGACGACCCTACTTATTCAAAATCATGCGGATCAAGTCATCCGACGGTGTGTTTATGGACAAGAAGCTATGGACATTCTCAAAGCTTGCCATCTTTGGACCCACCGGGGGCCATCATAGTCCAAACTACACCGCCAAAAAGGTGTTTGACTCCGGGTTTTATTGGCCCACTATTTACAAGGATGCCCATGAATTTGTCAAAACTTGTGACGCTTGTCAACGTCACAGAAATATCTCACAAAGAAATGAAATGCCGCAAAACGCCATTCAAGTGTGTGAGATATTTGACATCTGGGGCATTGACTTTATGGGGCCATTTCCATCTTCTCGAGGAAACAAATACATACTCGTGGTTGTTGACTATTTGTCAAAATGGGTTGAAGCGAAAGCTTTATCTACCAATGATGCCCGAGTTGTTGTAAAATTCTTAAAATCTCTTTTTGCTAGGTTTGGAACTCCGCGAGCTATAATCAGTGATCGTGGTACACATTTCTGCAATGACCAATTTGATCGTGTCATGCAAAAGTATGGTGTAACTCACCGTCTCTCTACTGCATACCACCCCCAAACAAGTGGGCAAGTAGAAGTTTCAAACCGTGGTATTAAAAGAATTCTTGAAAGGACGAGGCGAAACCGTGCATCCCGGCCGGATAAACTGGATGACGACTGGGCCTTCCGTGCGACTTACAAAACACCCATCGGGTGTACTCCATACAAGCTAGTGTACGGAAGGCATGTCATCTGCCGATTGAGCTTGAGCACAAGGCATACTGGGCCTTGAAACATGCCAACTTCGATATTCAGACAACTGGTGATCACAGAAAAGTTCAAATGAATGAATTAAATGAACTCTGTGATCAAGCATACGAGAACTCTTTGATCTACAAACAAAAGACAAAGAAGATTCATGACTCTAAAATCAAGAACCGCGTTTTCAACGTCGGTGATCGAGTCCTTCTTTTCAATTCAAGATTGAAGATATTCTCGGGAAAGCTCAAGTCCCGTTGGTCTGGTCCATTTACTATGGCTAAGGTTTATCTTTATGGCACCATTGAGTTATCTCAGCCCGATGGTCCAAATTTTAAAGTGAATGGTCACCGATTAAAGCATTATTTTGGAGAGGACATTCCACCTGTGGTTGTCCCGGATCCACAAACTTTCCCCATGAACCAATGAATGCGGGGATCGAGTCAAACTAGTGACTCGGGAATCAAAAACAATAGCACACCACATGGGTTTTCACCCATGAGTATCACCCTAGTGTGGGGGAGTTGCCCCCGCTGTTGTATATAAATCCTCTCTAAAAAAAATGTATATATCAAAAATAAAATAATGGCCGTAGTATTTCCCTTTTACGTTCTATGTTTCGGCATAACCGCCGGTACTTTGAATATTGAGGGCAATATTCATTTCTAGTATGGGGGGGAATTCTCACGAATTTTATCATATAATTATTCCACCCAATTCCCCAATTTTTTTGGCAAAAAAAAAAAAAAAAAAAAAAAAAAAAAAAAATTGTTGGAGTAAGTGTTTTTCACTTACTCAGCAAATAGTAATCAGTCCACCATGTCTAACCCACATAAGGATTGGCTAATCCAGGAGCAAACGGCTCTTGGTAAAGATATCTCAAATCCGTTTATGGCTTGCAATTTGCCCAAAATTGTATGGTGTTCAACTCACCATATCTTTAACTAGTGAAAAGTTGGCTAGCCCGCAAGTTTATGGCTTGTGGTAAAGGCAGTTGGAAAACCATAATTGGTAATCGACTCACCAAAGATAATATTGATAATTTATCTAAGAGTTGGCTAGTCCGAACAAACGGCTTCGGTAAAGACAAATCAAAACCGTTGAAAGTCGGTGATTTGCTCAAAATCATTTGGTTATCATTGTACCAAGGTTCTTACTTGAACTAAAACAATTGGCTACTCGAAGTAATGACTTTTGGTAAAGAGATGAAATCCATTAATTTTTCTCAAAAGATTGCTAGGGACTAGCAATATCTTAGTGTGGGGGATTGATGAGTGTCTAAATACTCATCATTTTTGTACCGTTTAGAATGCCAAAACATCCGAAAACACTGAAATGCATCAAAATGATAAAAATATCACAAACAAGTGTTGTATGTGTTTTAAATGCAAAAATATCAAAATCGGATGAAAACGTATCAAGTTTGCATAATTGGCGCTTTAGTCCCCAGTTTCAAAAGTTGTAAAATTTAGTCCCTGGTAAATCAAAATAAAGTAAAATATCATTTAAGGTCCATGGGATTCAAAAGTTGTTAAAACAAACCCTTTAAAGTTTAAAAATTGCAAAATTACAACTTTGGTCCTTCAAGTTTGAAAATTGTCAAAAATAGTCCTTGGATTTATAAAAATGGAATTTTATGCAATATTGGTCCTTGTACTATTAAAGATTGGCAAGTTTGGTCCTTGTGATAACTTTGGAAAAGTGGCAGTTTTGGTCCCTTAACTTTGCAGAAATTACAACAATGGTCCTTGTGTTATTAAGCTACCAAACGGACCCTTTTGTATTTTGAACCCCAGCCAAACACTTGAGCCAGTCCAATATACATTTTTGACCCCCCCTTCATATTAATATCAAATGGTTAAATAAAGTCAAAACCCGCCAAACCAGTTTCACTGTTCTCCTCCCTCACCCAAACTGCAGAACTGAAAACCGGTGGTTTTATCCACCACTGCTCCTCCACCTCACTTATACTACTCTCCCAGCTCACCCTCTCCTCCTATACCAACCCACAAGCATTTAATGCTTCCCCACCATCAAACACTCCAACCAACCTCAACCCCTGTTTTTACTGTCAAATCACTCCTAGCTCCATATCTACTTCTCATTTTGTCCCCTACACCTCCACAAACATCCACAATTCTTTAATTGCCTCAATACCTGCTCTAATCCACTAGTACCACTTTTGGCGCCAAATTTCATCTAAATGGTTGAGATGAGTTTGACTGAATCAATGGCCAAGATTGTTGATGGAAATGATCGAAGCATGTGGAGAGTCCAAAAGTCTATAAAGAGAGAGAGATGCGAGGAGTGAAATATCTAGTGTAATTTATTTTGGTTTATGTCGTTTTAGCTTAATTTTAAATTCCATGTATGTTTTAGCTTTCAAGCTCAGTATTTCAAGTTTCAGATGTACAATAAAGCTTTTGTGAACATCAATTTCAAGTTTTAATCTCATTTTCAAGTTTATGCATTTTAAGCTTAAAATCTCAAACTGTTTGAATGTTGTTTGTAGTGGATGATAAGGACTCATAAGCCCATATAAGCTCCTCGAAAAGCTTATTAAAGCTTTTAGTAACCTTAAAACTACATTTAGAAGCAAAAAGAAAAAATACCAAAAATACCAAAAATTAGTGAAAATCAAAAATCATGGAAAGGAAGATCAAGAAGTCGGAGCAAGGTTAATTTTGGATTGCCTTGGGTTTAGAGCTTTTGGGAAGCTATAGGAAGTTGTTTCAATCTTTGGTTCTCAGTTTCCACTTGAATCTTAATTTGTAAGCAATTACTCATAATTTGCATTACATAGTATAAGTGCTTAAAATCTGTTAATTTTAGTATAATTCTGTCTTAATATGGTTAATATAAGTTAATTACTAGGTTTATTAGCTTAAAAATCTGTTTTGGTACTAAAAGTTTCATAACAGTCTCATTAAGGGATGTTTGGATTTGTTAGTTTAACTGTGTTATAAGTTGTTTGTGTTATTGCTTGTGCTTGTCTCATATCACATTAGTTCCTAATAACTCAAATAAACCATAAAAACTAGTCCTAGTTTACTAAAAAGTCAAATTAGCTTCTAATCTCATATTGCCAGTTAACTGTTAGGATTTTTGATTATATAATCATCATTATAGCTTTAAAAGTTGTTAAGATTAGTTAAACCAGTCTTATTATAGCTTAAAACAACATAATCAATCAATTAGAAGTAATTAAAATTCACTTAAGTCAACTTAGCTCATTAATTAAAAAAGTCAAAATATGCCCCGTACGCTTTAAGCTACCTTCTTTCACAAGCTCACACGAGCTTCTCACAAAGATCTAGCTTGTGTACCTTAGCTTTTGAGAAGCTCACCTAGTCGCCTCAAGGTCCCAGTGTTTAGTTTTCAATTTCTAGCTTATTTGATTAGCACCTTATTGCTTTTGTTTGTCCAAACACTCAAGATACATCGAGTCATTACTCAGTGGTTTATCAGTTTTTTCTCAAGCTCACCATAAGCTCATTAGCCAACACCACAGTGAGAACTTTAGCTTTTTAGGAAGCTCAGTTGGTCAACTTGCTAATTCCAGTCTTTACTTTCATTTTCTAGCTTATTAAAGTGCTTAAAAATCAGCTTAAAAGTAGCTAGAAACCCAATAAGTGTCCTGTGCAAACAGATAAGCTAGTGCTTATTTGGATTTTGTTAAGTGCTTATTTATAGTCATTGTGCTTATTTAGTTGTCATATTAGCTTATAATCAGTTGCTTAGCTTATTTTCAATTTACCTTTGCTTATTTTCTAGCTTATTAGCCACTTGGCTAAATCCTTGTGCTTATTTCATTTTTTGTTAAACTGATAAGTAAACATAAGCTCAAACTGAGCTTATTAGTGGTTTTTAGAAAAAGTTGTAGTTATAAAAATTGCTTATTTCAGTGTACTTAAGCAGTTTCAAAAAGAAAAATCAAAAAAATAAAAAAATAAAAAGCCATTGCTGGGATTCGAACCCTGGCCACCCAGCTCACCACACACACACCTTACCATTCGCCCTTGGGTCTTTGACTGGTATAGGTTTGCACAATTTAATACATAAGTCTTGTTTTCCATTTAAGCTTATACGTATTATTTAGCTTATTTCTAGCTTATTAAAATAAGTTGTTACACCTTTTGTATTTTTCTTAGCTTTGTATTAGTATAAAGTATTTTACAAAAAAAAAGTTTCAGATTTTTCTGAATAGTTTTAGTATTTTTAATCATTTAATTAGTCTAAAATAGTATTTAATTCATAATAAAAAATATAAAAGTCAAAAAAATATAAATCTTTTTCTAAAATTTTCTTTTGTCATATAGTAAGTAAGAAAATTTTTTTACACTCAATGGACTTTTATTTCACAAATTTTACGTTTTTACTTGCACACTCGCGTAATTTTTACATATAACGCGTTTTCATTCTAGGTCACGTTTTAGATAATTTAGGTTTACATTTTAATTAAAATAGTTTATTTAAGTTATTTTGTTTTATAATTCAAGAAAACATCATTTTAAAAATAGTGATAGCGTTTATTTAATATAATTTAGCTTTTTAATTTTCTTTAATTTGCATTTAAGCCCCTGTAATTTACAAAACTTTTTCTTTAGGTATAAATATTCCAAAATCCTTACTGATCATTATCCTTAGTGATCATTCGACATCTGAAAGTGTTGAGCACCATTAATCCTCCGTGGGACTTAACGACCTGAGGTAACACTATACTCTCCAGATCTTAATTGCATTTGTTTCTGAGCTGTTTGAAGTTTATTACGGTTGACCATTCATAAGTGGTTAGCTTGTGTGATAAACTTGACTGTTTGGGAGCGAATCAGTGTTCCTCCCTGGTCTCATTCTGATCTTATACTCTTTCACCCTGGAATCCAAAGCTTCTTCAATCTGTCACAGAGGACCGTCATTGAAATTGTGTAACTCATTAAACCCCATGATCATCCTAACCCCGTACTTTTCACAAAAAATAACAGCTCTTGAAGAATCGATCACTGAGTAGTCATGTTTGAATTCAAATCCTTTTGCTTCCCACCGAGGCTTAGTAAGGTTGAATTGAGTCTGGTAGCTCTTAATCCCAAGCTGAAAGTCTCCAACTCTTTGCCTGATGACTAAACCTCTTGTCCATAAGTTGACTGGTGCATCTAGAGTCTTCTTATCACGTGGAGTCAAATGACTCAGTTGACCTTGGAGATTCAACAAGTACAGATCTTCAAAATCATTGGGGTACACGCTCTTGAATATGTTTTCCTCTATGACGTGTTCTTTAAGGTCTGCTATTCGGAGGACAATCTTCTTCAAGTAGTCATACCCATACATGTGGAAGATCTGTACACTGAGAACACTTAAGATTCGCATGTGCGTGCTGCAGCCCTACGACTTACTTTTGCACCGTGGTTGTCAATGTAAAAGCATTTCTTGTGAAACCACCAGTGTGAGATACCATAAGAAGCAGCAACATCGTACTCCTACTCTTTTTCTGCCCAAAACTAATCCGGAACCATTTGCTCTAACCTAACATCAGGATATTGTGCAGCTTTCATCTTGGAAATTAATAGTGCAGGTCTGATACCCTTGTTGATGAAACACAAATATTCTAGATTCTTTTTGAAGAAGAATTCTGATCGTATTGTGACTTCACCCGGTGGACCTCCTAGTGGGGGAGGTTTTCTGATGTCGTATTAAAGCACGTTGTCGTCCACCTAATCAGTCAACAACTTGTAGCATTCTTCTATCTGGTATTGCAAGTGAACCACGTCCAGATGGAAATCCTTGACAATTTCATAAGCAGGACCCTCCAGATATTTTGGTGTAAGCATTGTGATTCCTTTCTGCTCACAGTACCATTTGATGACGCTTCCTATGTCACCGGTTATTCCAAGAAGAAAGTTCTCTGGTAGAGTTACATGGTTAGAAGCAATGCACTTGCCCAGTTGTGGTCAGGAGTATTCAAATCAGATGCAGGGATGGACCGGGTTGGTTCTGGAGTAGCAGATCTTTCTTTCTTCCACCACTCTTGAGTTATCGCTTTAGTAGCACCAGACCAGGTTGATCCTGAAGTTTCAACTCTGTCTTCTCCCACAAAAGTCTTCCACCAGTCTCTGTTTAGATTTACCTTTGAAATATGTTTGTTAGTGATATTTTTTTCATCTGAATCAGAATCCTGGTTAAGAGTGGACTCCTCATTCATTACAAGATCTTCAGGAATGGAAGAAACTAAAGGCTTGTATCTAGTGTCGAATGTAGTACACGCTGTATGTTCAGTAGAACTGGCATGCTTTGAGGAGTTAGGACCAGTGGAAGATCCAGGTTGACTAGATGATGGTGGAGGAGAAGACGGTGGATTTTCCTTGGGAGCAACTAGGGTACAAGAAGTTCCAGCTGCTCCCAAAGAACCTGCAGCACCAGATGGTGGAGGAGGAGGTGGCGATGGAGGAGACCTAGGTGGTGACTTTGGGGAATCTTGTCTCCTCCTCTTCTTTCATTTGCTTTCAGCCATATCCTTCAAAAACTAAGCGTAGTTATCACAATCAATCGACTTTTGCAGACCTTCATACATCTGATTGTGTTCATCATGTTCCTTATATTCTTCTGTCTCATACATACGTTGCAGGACAATCTCTTTCATGTCAGAGGTAGGAAGATCTCTGAACCGTGCATGCAGGGGCACTTTCATTGCCCATTCAACTGCCTCTTTAACATGTTCTTCAATTGCATTCGTCACCTGATAGTTGAAATTGAGATTTTCCAGCTTGGACAGACGAGAGCCATGATGTTTAACAACTTTTGGCAGGTTATGCTTTTCTAGGGTTTCAATCTGTTTTAGAGCTTCTTCCAGTTGCAGCTCTACCTTCGAGTTAGTAAATGGTGGTGGTGGAAGTGTGGTTGTAGTTATGGTTGTTGTTGCTGAGGTTGTTGCTGTAGATGGTGGAATTGTTGTTGAGATTGTTGGTGTAGTTGGAACTGTAGATGAATCTTGTTGAATCGTGACCGAAACCATGGAGACGACATCTTTCTCTTCATTGGTCTTTTCAACTTCAACATCAGCAGGTCTATCTTTAATGAAATGGTCTCCAAAAGTGAGATCTTGTTCAAGGTTTTGAAACGATGATAAGGTTCCTGTAGAGCTATTTGGTTCATCCAGGCGAGCTTGGTTGTCAGTTCTATGTTTGAGGTTTTCCTGGATACTTGGATAAGCTTGTGACACGAACTCATCAGCAGCAAACCCACTATCTTAAGAGACAATTTCCGTTTCCTTATTCCCTAAATTTGACTCTTCACAAGAACCAGCTTCAGTGTGAGTCTCGGTCTGGACTTCTGACTCACTCAAGTCTACATTACCACCCTCGGTATCCTGAAATTATGACTCAGTGTCACTAGACTCGCCATTGAGTTCAGGATTTGGAAAATGTTTCTCTTCAGCTTCAATTAACTCTGTAGCTTGTGATGATTCTGTGCTCCACTTCTGGAGTATGTATATGCATGTGGTCTTGTGAGCTGGAGAGGAAATGTTCAACAACGTCTGAGCAACCTGCTCAACTTCCTCAAGGCCCTTACCCTTTCCTTCAACTGTTGGAAGAGAATGACGTTTCCCGTAGTCTGGTTCTTGTATGGTCACACTCTTCCTCGGACGTCTTGCAGACTCCTCGAGTTCCATTAAACTTGCTTCTACGCCCTTTTGAAGGTTAAGATCATCAACATCTTTTAGGGTAGGTTATGTGTATGGCTTCTTAGACACTCTTCCCTTTCCCTTGTCCCCTTTTCTCTTTTTTTTGCCTTGATTAGATGAGTCATCGGTAGTAGGCTTGTCTTGACGTTTCTTGGGAAGAGTAGCATCAGATGATTTGAAGGTATTGGATGTTGGTTTTGATTTACTTATTGATTTGGTTAGGGTAGGAGATGGTGATTCACCGGTGAGAGACTTGGTCACCTTGTTCAGATATTCTTCATAATATGTGGTAGTGACAACATCATCTGAGAGAAGAGCATCAGGTATAGCCTTGCCAAAGATCTCATGTTTCGAACCTTTGGCTGCAAATTTGAGATTTCCGAGTACATGCTCTTCTGTGGCCAGGTGAAGTGCAGAGTCAGTTCTTGGGTGGAACTGATGCTTGGCTTAAGGTTTTTGATAATTAGCTTGGAGAATATGATACTTGGGATCACACGCACATGCACTTTCTTCTTGCCTTTGATGTTTTGCACTTTCTTTTCTTTGTCACAGATGAAAGTGTGAATTGATTGCATGAATATCTCCTAAATGCTCTCAGCATAATCCATATTGGCTTGATTTACAACTCCCCACAAGATTAGCAGCACTGGAACCCTTGGTCTCTCAAACCCAGAAGTCTTTCCTGTGAGGCACAGGTTTAAGATGGTGATGATTGCCCTTCATGGCTGATACATTTCATTAGTGATTATTGAGGATACGTCTTTGACTACTGAAGGATACCCTAAGTCATTGGCAAAATTGATTAACTCGTATGTAGTTGGTGGAGAGGTGAAAGGGTTGTTTTCATCCACTGGTGTGATTTGTAGAGCGTCTTTGATGGTGTCCTTTGAGAGTTCATACCATTCTTCATTCCGCTGACAACGGTATATCGCTGTGATCTTGCCCCACTTTACTGTATCCTAAAACTGCTGAAGGTAGATTGAGGGAATCGTGGAGCATGACGTGAATGCACTGAAGAAGTTCGTGTGCTTCAGGATATCCACCGCAATCTTGGAGATAGGATTTGGTTGAGATTTTTCCATATCTAGATACAGTTACTCTTGCCAATAGGAACCCACTCAGTATACGGTAGGATCTCATTATCTATACGAGTGGGTGGTGGGATAGTAGCAGCTTGGTCAACAGGTGTAATCATGTGATAGCGGGTTCGGGGTCGAAAGACTTCCTTTCCTACGAGCAAGCTTTGCAACCCACTAGGAAGTGTACATAACCGTTGTAGTGTAGTATGGGGTAAGCCCAAGGGGTTGATCATTCTCTAGGGGAATAGATATGCTAGGAAGAGATGTATGACGAGAAGGTAAGGTTGAAGGAGATTCCTTTTAGTCTTTTATATTTTTTTTGAAAGCAAGTTAAATATCTCGGGGTATAGGAGTGGGGGGTGGTACTTTTATTGATTTTTAACTACTTTTAATTAAACTAATTAACTACTTGAACAATGAAAAAGTAAAGATAGGTTATGCTAATGTACGTGTGCTCTTATGATGATTAAAAATGTGTTTACTTAGATGTTCTTACTCCCTAGTTATCTCTTATTGGTCGGTTGAATTGTCACATCCTCATCTTAATTGGTGCGGTGTATTCCGTTTGGTCATAGGGCGGTGCTAAATTCTCCAATTCTATGAATCGTAACTCTCCTCTAGACTATCCGGGATCGCCAAGTACCTAAGTATCTCCCCCGAATACTCTATTATCCTAAAGCTACAACTCACACAATAAACACAACGATGGCCTATGTGCACTCCTAAGCTTATTGCTATTTAGGACGTTCAAGCTCGCAATAGTTAAAGAAGAAGCCAGTTTTCCTTACTCTAGCGTCTACCAATCAAGACAAGAGACAACCTAACAATAATTAACAACTAGGTGTTGTTGGGAATTTAGCAAAGACAGTTTGTACTGCCAAGGTTAATGGTTAGTACTGGTAGCCTTAATTGTGGACTGTGAGCAGTACAAACTGCTAGTACATTTAGTTAGTACTGCTTATCAAATTTTGTATAGTCGGTTAGATAATTATAGAAAAGATTCTATAATATGTATCTTGTGTAGAAAGTTATTGTAACCCTAGTAGGACTCCTTAGTCTATAAAAGGAAGTAATAGGTTAGATTTAGAGTACGAGTTATTCTAGAGTCGATCACTTCAAGGTTCTTGTAACCCTAATACTTCTTAGTATTCGTATTAATATATTGAAGTGTTTTGTGAGAAATAAATTGTGTTTAAGTATTCTCTTATTCATTAAACTTTAGATTCCGCATATTGTTTAATCTTTGATACAAGGCAGCTTGCTATATTGTTTTTTGTGTTTGACTTATCTAACTTAATCAACTTGATCAATTGCTCAACTGGGATCAACAAGTGGTATCAGAGCTTGTGATCTAGAAGCTATGATATAAGAGAATTTGTGTTCAAAACTACTATTGAAGTTATGGAAGATTCAACACACATGGTTACTGCATCAAAGGTGCCTATGTTGAAGACAAGAGCATATGAACTGTGGAGGTTAAGAATGCAGCAGTACCTCAAGATGTTAGACTACTCTATGTGGGAAATCATCCTGAAGGGTGATTCTCTGCCTGCTAAGGGTGTTGATGGGAAGGATCTACCCATCAAAAGTAATGAAGACAAAGCTCAGAGAAGATTGGAGATCAAGACTCATAGTATCCTTCTGATGGGATTACCTAATGAGTATCAATTAAGCTTCTGTGTGAATGAAGATGCCAAGTCTTTGTGGGAAGCCATTGAACAAAGGTTTGGTGGGAATGATGCAACAAAGAAATCAAGGAAGAATCTTTTGAAGCATCAGTTTGAAAACTTTGCTGCTCTAAGTAATGAAGGTATTGGTCAGATGCGTGACAGATTGTAGAAACTTGTGAGTCAACTGGTACTCATGAAAGCTGCAATTCCTCAAGAAGATGTGAATCTTAGGTTCCTAAGAAGTCTAGCACCTAAATGGAGCATGCATACTGTGGTCTGGAGGAACAAAGAAGGTCTTGATAAGCTGACCTTAGATGATTTATACAATAATCTCAAAGTGTATGAATCAGAAGTGAAGGGAACATCCAGTTCAACCCTTGGCACACAAAACCTAGCATTTGTGTCCTCAGGAAACACATTCTACTACTTGTGGAGTTTCTACTGCTATCACAATAGTTTCCACTGCTAGTGATAACATAAGTGATGCTGCTATTTATGCTTTCTTGGCTGATCTTACTACAAGTACACATGTAGTAAATCGGGATTTGGAACAGATAGACCCTAATGATCTGGAAGAAATTGATATCAAGTGGCAGATGGCTATGTTGACTATGAGGGCAAGGAGATTTTTGAAGAAGACTGGAAGAGAGCTCAAGTTCAAAGCACAGAACACTGCAGGGTTTGACAAATCAAAGATTGAGTGCTACAACTGTCAAAGGAAGGGACACTTTGCCAGAGAGTGTAGGGCCCCTAAGAAGATTGGTGACACTCCAAGGAGAATTCCTATTGAAGATGCTAATACCACTACAACTTTTGTGTCATGTGATGGTCTAGGTGAGTATGACTGGAGCGATCAGATTGAAGATGGACCCAACTTTGCTTTGATGGCCTATGCTTCTTCATCACCTGGTTCTGACTCTGAGGTATCTAATGAATCTGGTTGTTCTTATAAATCATGTGTAGATACTTTAGAAGAACTTAAAGCTAGGAATGAGTGTTTAAGAGATGTAGTAGAGAAACTAAAATTAGATAACCTAGGGTATAAAGTTGGTCTAAAATCAGTTGGAGAAAAACTAGAATATCTTAAACAGAATGAACTAGAATATGTTGATAAGATAGGTGTTCTAGAGGGTCATATTTTCTAGAATGACTGTGAAATTAATTTTCTCAATCAAAAACTTGTAGAAGCTTCACAGGAAAAAGATGTTTCCTTAGCTGAAAAAAAAAATAGTCACAGTAGATAAACTTCAGTTTGCATATGATCTTGTGAACAAGTCTATTGAGAGTCATTTAATGAGAAAAGGTAATGGCTTATGATATAATGAAGTATCTCCTCCACTTTTGAGTGCTTATGCCCCCCCCCCAAGAAAGAAATCTCCTTTATAGGAGCAGTAGGAAGCACAACTGTAGGAGAGACTAGTGAGAATAGCCATGTCACACCTAAAGTTGAAACACAGTCATCTGATGCCCCAATTATTGAAGAATGGACATCAGACAATGATGAGGAGAATGTTGAGTCAACACCTAAGCAAAACAGTTAAACATGTTAGGTTTAAAAACCAGTGTTATGTGCAAGAATCTCTAGGAAGATAGCTGAGTATGATGAAAAACCTAGAGAGATGCCTAGAAGGCAAAATAATAGGCCAAGAGGTAACCAAAGATACTGGAACTACCTAATATCTCAAAAATTAGGTGATGATTTTAAACTAGTTAAAAAGGCTTGTTATAATTGTGGTAGCTTTGAAAATTTACAGGAAAATTGTTTTTACCACAAGAAAACCTCACGGAACCATAACAGCAGGGTGAATCATAAAAAAATTTCAAAACACTCTCACCCTCATGATAATAAGAAAATGGTTCCAAGGACAGTGTTAATGAGATCTGGTGCTACTAGAACCATTACTACTGTTCTTCCAAATAAGCAAAGGTCTTTTCAAAAATGAACAGATGTTTGTACTGCTACGGCAAAAGCAGTTTCTATTGCTGAGCCAAAAGTGATAACAGACACTGTATTGGGCAATCATTTTTATGCTGTAAAGGCCTCAGCTTGTTGGGTCTAGAAACCAAAAATAAAAGTTTTAGATCATGATTCTAGAAATAGTAGTGCATCAATGGACTTAAAACGCTTTGAATATGTTGATGCACAAGGCAGACCCAAGTCAGTAATGGCTTGGGTCCCCAAGAGAAATTGATTCTCTTCTTTTATGTGCAGGGAAACTTACAGGTGGAACTAAAGAATAAAGCAATTTTTGATAGTGGTTGCTCTGGACATATGACTGGTGACATGTCCAATCTGGAAGATTTTGAAGCTATAGATGGTGGATATGTTGCTTTTGGGAATGACCCCAAAGCAGGAGAGATTGTTGGCAGAGGTACAATAAAAACTGGAAAATTGGATTTTGAAAAAGTGTATCTTGTAAATGGACTTAAGTTTAACGTCTTTAGTGTCTCACAAATGTGTGACAAAAAGAATTATTTCCTTTTTACCAACACTGAATGTCTTGTCCTTTCTCCTGATTATAAGATGCCTCATGACAAATTTGTGATTCTTAGAATCCCTAGAACAGACAACATATACAGTGTTGACATAAAGAACATAATTCCCAAAAGAGCTTTAACTTGTCTATTTGCAAAAGCCATTGTTGATGAATCCAAGCTTTGGCATAGGAGACTTGGTCACCTTACTTTCAAAACAATGAATAAATTTGTAAAAGGGAACCTTGTAAGAGGGTTACCTTCAAAAGTTTTTGAAAATCCTAAAACCTGTGTTGCATGTCAGATGGGGAAACAACACAGAGCATCTTGTATAACCAAAGCTGTAAATACTATTTCTGAGCCCCTTTATATATTGCATATGGATCTGTTTGGGCCAACCTTTGTGAGAAGTTTGAATAAGAAGATGTACTGCTTAGTGGTCACTAATGTTTACACTAGATTCACTTGGGTTTTCTTCCTAGGAACTAAGGATGAAACATCAAAAATCCTTAAGGCTTTTATTGTTAGGATAGAAAACTTAGTAAATCAAAAGGTAAAGATAATCAGATGTGACAATGGAACTGAATTTAAGAATAGTGTGATGAATCAGTTCTGTGTGGAAAAAGGTATTGTAAGACAGTTTAGTGTAGCTAGAACTCCTCAACAAAATGGAGTGGCTGAGAGGATAAATAGGACATTAATTGAGGCTGCAAGGACTATGTTGTCTGAATCTAAATTACCTACTACTTTTTGGGCTGAAGCAGTTAGTACTGCTTGCTTTGTGAAAAATAGGAGTAAAGTAGTTAAGCCTCATAACAAGACCCCTTATGAACTTATGCATGGTAGGAAGCCCATGATAGACTTCTTAAAACCATTTGGGTGTCCTGTTACTATCTTAAATACCATAGACCACCTAGGCAAGTTTGATGAAAAGGCAGACAAAGAGTTCTTTGTTGGGTACTCTACTAATAGCAAGGCCTTTAGGGTGTTCAACAGTAGAACTAGGCATGTGGAAGAAAACTTGCATGTTAGGTTTAGTGAAAGTTCACCTAATGTTGCAGGAAGTGGGCCTGACTGGTTTTTTAACAATGATTCCTTAACCAGAACCATGACTTATATACAGGTACAACTAATAAGTCTGCAGGTACACAAGGAGATTCAAATGCAGGTACATAAGACAAGAAGGATGGATCTGCAGAGGAGTTTGTGTTGGTTGAAAAGTGGAAGCTGGTCAAGCTTCTCAAGCCCAAATAATTGAAGAAAAAGAGCCTAGATAATGATCCTTTGTAAAGTAGGGCAAAGGGTGATACAGAAGGTGGGGCTAAACCTTCTGATGTGCATAAGGTGGTTACCGAAGGACCACAATTTGAAGATGAAGTTAAGGATAGTCCATCAGAAAATTGTGCAAAGGGAGGAAGGAAAACTGGCACTAGTCCACAAGTTCCTACTGATACGTTTGTCATTAGCTCA
This sequence comes from Chrysanthemum lavandulifolium, assembly GCA_022545495.1. Classification (NCBI taxonomy): domain Eukaryota; kingdom Viridiplantae; phylum Streptophyta; class Magnoliopsida; order Asterales; family Asteraceae; genus Chrysanthemum; species Chrysanthemum lavandulifolium. Next base: position 167,035,269 of record CM040239.1, on the reverse strand, counting down.
TCAGTTGCTACTGATACGCAAATCTTTAGGCCAGCAGTTTCTACTGCTCACCCTAACAGTTCTCCATATCCAAGGTTTCCCATAGTGGACAAAGATTGGAAGTCCTATGTTGATGTTGATTATCCAGATGATCCGAATAGGCATGGTTTGGAGCATATTTATGAAGATACTGATGATGAGGTTGTGGATTGTTTTACTATAGAGGATGATCTGCATAATATGGAGTCTTCTTATGCTACCAGTCCTACACACACTACAAGAATTCACAAAGATCATCCAAAAGATCAAATTCTTGGAGATTCTCAGTCTACTGTTCAAACAAGAAGTAAACTTAAAGGATTGAAGAATCAAGGGTTATTTGCTCAAACCCTTCATCAGAGGAATAGCCACAAAGATCTACAAAATTGCATGTTTGCTTGTTTTCTGTCACAAATGGAACCCAAAAATGCTTATAAGGCATTACAAGATTCAAGCTGGGTGGAAGCTATGCAGGAGGAGTTGTTACAATTTAAGCTTCAGGAGGTTTGGACCTTGGTAGATTTTCCTAGTGGAAAGAAGGAAATAGGGACAAAATGGGTATTCAGATGCAAGAGAGATGAAAGAGGTATAGTTGTCAGAAACAAGGCAAGGTTAGTGGCTCAAGGATACACTCAAGAAGAAGGCATTGATTATGAATAAGTTTTTGCACCAGTGGAAAGAATAGAGGCTTTCAGACTGTTCTTGGCTTATGCTTCATTCAAGAACTTCACAGTGTATCAGATGGATGTGAAAAGTGCTTTCTTATATGGGACAATTGAAGAAGAATTATATGTCTCCCAACCACCTGGTTTTGAAGATCCTAAGTTTCCAGATAAAGTTTATAAGTTGGAAAAGGCACTGTATGGACTACATCAGGCTTCAAGAGCTTGGTATGACACCTTATCCAAGTATTTGTTGACCAATGGGTTTGTCAGAGGCAAATTGACAAAACCTTGTTCATTAAAAGGACACAAAGTGACATCTTACTGGTTCAAGTTTATGTAGATGACATTATTTTTGGTTCAACAAATAAGGTGTTATGTAATGAGTTTGAGAAGTTAATGCACAACAGGTTCCATGGGTGACCTGACTTTCCTCTTAGGCCTTCAAGTCAAGCAGAAAAATGAAGGCATTTTCATCAGTCAAGAAAAGTATGTGACTGATATCTTCAAGAAGTTTGGGTTTAATGATGTGAAGCCTGCTAAGACTACTATGGATCCAAACAAGCCTCTGGTCAAAGATGAAGATGGTGAAGAGGTTGATGTACATCTTTACTGTCTCACTTGAATGCTGTAAAGAGGATTTTTAGGTACTTAAGGAGTTAACCTAGGTTGGGCCTTTGGTATCCTAAGGATTCATCTTTTGATCTAGTGGCATACTCAGATAGTGATTATGCTGGAGCATGTTTAGATAGGAAATCAACTAGTGGAGGATGTCAGTATCTTAGACATAGGTTGATTTCATGGCAGTGTAAGAAATAGATAGTGGTGGCAAATTCAACTACTGAAGCAGAGTACATTGCTGCTTTAAGTTGTTGTGGTCAAGTGCTATGGATTCAGAATCAATTACTGGACTATGGGTACGATTTCATGAACACCAAGCTTTATATTGACAATAGTAGTACAATGTGTATAATTAAAAATCCTATTTTTCATTCAAAAACAAAACATATTGAGATAAGACATCATTTTATAAGAGACTGTTATGAAAAGAAACTTAGTCAAATTGTTAAAATTCATACTGATAACAATGTTGCAGATTTGCTCACAAAAAGTTTTGATGTGGGTAGATTTCAGTTTTTAATTGCAAGTATTGGTATGATGAATCTCTAATAAAAAATATTATCTATTTGTGTTTTTGTAAAGTTTTGTAAAGGATTTGTACTGTTATTGAGGTCAAAGTATGTTTCTACTGCTATCTTAAGTTTTCTCATAAAAGCGGTTTGTATCTTGTTAGTATAAATTTTAGTACTATAACATGATAAGTTAATATGTGAAAACATCTTGGATTGTATTTTCTTGGTGTCTACTAACATTTGCGAGTTAAGAAAACTTTCCTATTTGATGGTAACAAAACAACCACAAATATCGATGATAGACTCCTTGGACCTGCTTAGAGCATGTATACATTTGGAGTGTTATGAAGAAAACCTTGTTCATAATAACGTTAATTCATTGTTGAATATTCCGCTTTCGTTATTGTGTTTCCTAGATAATATGAGGTCTAAACAACCTCGAGCTCACGCTCGTAGTTTCAACACAAATTATACCGTCACGATCAATGTTTAGTTATCTTTCTATAGACGGGCACTTTGATATACTTTCGAGAAACTTTTTATCAATTTTTTTCACCTTTTTTCGTTTTTTTACATTTCTCGTACTTTTTCTTCGTTATTGAAACGTGCATGATAAATCACGTGTAATTACACACTAATTTGAATATTCTAATAAAATCACATATCATATTAGTATTAAATCACATATGATATGTAATAAAATCATATGTGATTTAACACCAATATCACATGTGATTTTATTAGTATATTCAAATTAGTGTTTAATCACATGTGATTTCTTCATGCAAGCTTCAGTAACGAAAAAAACGTAAAAAAAAAATGAAAAAAAAGGTGAAAAAATGATTTTTTTTGTTGAAAGTATATCAAAGTGCCCATTTATAGAAAGATAATTAAATGTTCGTCGTGATGATATATTTTTTTTCTCTTAACGATTAACGGTTTAAGAGATATTAATAGTTTAAAAAAATGATGAAAGTAAAATTTTATTTTTTAAATGTTGGGTTTAATCCCATCCATTGGATCAAATGAAGATGGAGGGTGAGAATTGGTCCCTTGGTATCCAAATAAAGTTTGGTATGTAAAGGATAGTATCACATTTTCAATGTATTGAATGTATGTAAGTGTTGTGTTGGGTCCCACACGTTCACGCAAACCATGAAAAAAATGAATAACTATTTAAGTAAGTGACGAAAACTGATGAACATCAACATTGAGGTTGGGTTTTTATGAGAACGACTCTTACACACTAATAACACCATTTGTACTTTTCAACTTTATAAATCTTATTAGAAATGAATCAAAGATTTATAAGGGATGGCATACGAGAAACTATCCTAGTTGATGAAAAATTAACTCTCCAAAATCAAATAACAATAGGCAGCTAGCTTTGCTTTGTTTTTCCTAGGATAGGAGGATCCTAACTATAATACTCCATATCATTTCTAAGTTTGAATCTCTACTTAACTCGGTTACAACCTTTGAATTATATAGGAGGGGAAACAGTGGATGCACATGGATGCATAGTAACTTGTCAACTTGCAATAGATAGGCACGTGCCTAGTAGGCTAGTCTTGGGCGTACTTTTGGCTTACCTGATTTGACAACTTATAGTCCCAATACCTTTTTTTCTCAAATATCGATAAGTACTTGAACTTATCTTCTTCAAGAAGTTTCCCGCCCATACATTCAGAGGTTGAGGTTGGTAAACTGAATTAAGTCTTCAGATTCAAAGAAACATTTGTCAGATCTTAGTGACCATGGTGTTGCTTGTAGCATTTTATACGTCACTCCCTGACACCGTCTTAGTTTGTGAAGCGTCTTCTTCAGCTGGTCTTTAACATCCCTGAAGCTAGACATTTGGTTGGGCTTTATACAACACTCGCTGATTTTATCTGCGAGTAACACCTTTTGAATAGTAATCTGGGAGACATGTTCTCTGATAACTATCAGGGAGTATCCCACTTCTGATAACTATTAGATTCATATTGGTAGTTATGAAGTGACATTCTCTCTAATCTTTATCAGAGACTTTTATGCTCCTGACCTCCAGAAGGTGTATTAGGCTATTTCATGTTTAAATATTTTGTCCAGACAATTTGGGTCAATTTCAGACCCAACAATCTCCCCCTATTTAAATATACAAATAGACTAATTAGCAGTAGTAAGTGAGCATAACGGCTTTTTATTACATACTGAGTTTACAACAAGGAAAAATAACAATGAATTATCTTCTAAATCCTTGTTGTAACTGACCGTGTCATTGGCTCTTAGGTCTTGAACTTCATTTGTCATAGATTTGTGGTTTAGTATTTTAATAATAAGCTATTCTTAGTAAATTAGAGACTATTTGGTCATTTTTCTTATCCAACAGTCTTCTACCGTTAAAATATGGTAATATCCTAAATTAAATTGATTTGTAAGTAAGCATAACGGCTTCTACTTACAAACTCATATACAACAAAGAATTAAAGAAATCAAGAAGGCTTGATAGTTTATTGCTCTAGTCTTCAGTAAAGTTCCATAGGGGATACTCCATCCACTGAGGATTCCCTGATGTCGTTTTGAGCATATTCTGAAGACAATACCATCCTTTCTCTAATGTTCCCTCTCTACAAAAGCCTCAGATGACTAATTAATAGCCCTTGAAGTATCTCTAACCTTATCTTGATTACGAATGTGAGTAACCATTCTTCATCTATCATAACCACTCTTCTCAGATTGTGAGATAAACACACCTATATTTTCCCAAGTACCTCTAAACATGGAGTTCAGGATGAAAAGGATGCTATGTCCTAGTACCTTTGTTCTTGAACGAATAGACTTGCAAGCATGTAGTACTAAGGATAGCTGGAGACTAGGTAGATGAAGCTTCATTATAAACAAGATCATCGTGATATTACCAGATCTTGTAGAAATGACGCAGGACCATTGTTGGGAAGGATATATTGAGGGTGGGGTTTGAAGAGGATGGTTATGAATTTGTGTTATTAGCCGTCATTCAAGAACGGCTATATAATATTGGTGGTCAATCAAGAATGGATCTGGATTAAGAAAAACCCACCAGCTCTGATACCACTTGTTGGGTCCGGCATATTCACGCAAACCATAAAAGAAATGAACAAAAGTTTAAGCAAGTGACAAAAACTGATGAACATCAACATTGAAGTTGGGTTTTCATGAGAATGACTCTTACACGCTAATAACACCATGTGTACTTTTCAAATTTATAAATATTATTTGAAATAAATCAAACATTTACAAGGGATAGCCGAAGGAAAACTATCCCGGTTGATGACAGATTAACTCTCCAAAATAAAATAACAAGAGGCAGCTAGCTTTGCTTTGTTGTTCCTAGGAGAGGAGGATCCTAACTATAATACTTTGTATTATTTTCTAAGTTTAAATCTCTACTTACCTCGGTTACAACATTTGGTTTATATAAGAAGGGAAACAGTGGACGCACATGGGTGCATAGTAACTTGTCAAGTTGCAATAGATAGGCACATGTCTAGTAAGCTATTCTTGGGAGTACTTTCGGCTTACCCGATTTGACAACTTATAGTCCCAATGCCTTTTTCTCGTATATCGATAAGTATTTGAACTTATCTTCTTCAAGAAGTTCCCGCCCATACATTTAGAGGTTGAGGTTTTTAAACTGAATTAAGTCTTCAAAGTCAGAGAAACATTTGTCAGATATCAGTGACCCTGGTGTTGCTTGTAGCTCATTGTACATCACTCCGTAACACCGCATAAGTTTGTGAAGCGTTTTTTCAGCTGGTCTTTGACGTCTCTAAAGCTATACAGTTGGTTGAGCTTTATACAACACTCACTGATTTTATCAGCGAGTAACACCTTCCGAATAATAATCAAGAAGGCATGTTCTCTGATAACTATCAAGGAGTATATCACTTCTGATAACTATCAGGTTCATATTGATAGTTATGAAGTGACATTCTCTTTGATCTTTATTAGAGACTTTTATGCTCCTAACCTTCAGAGAGTGTATTAGGCTATTTTATGTTTAAATATTTTATCAGAGACAATTTGGGTCGATTTCAGACCCAACATGTTGTTCTCACGTATGATTTACACTCATTTGATATGGAAAATGATTAGGGGGTCTTTATGTGTGACTAATTGTTTGTCTAAATGGATGTGAAAGCGTTTTATTGGTTTGTAATGAAGAGTGTCCATCTATTTTACCAATAGCATGATGACGTATAAAATTAGGCACACAAATTATGCATATTAATCAATGCACATTTTTGGTTTTGTTAGATGCTAGACGAATACCCACGCAAAGCGACGGTGTATAGAGACAACTAATATACTTTCGAACTTGTATTTTGATATGACTTTTGATACAACACTTATGAATGCATATTGATACTTGTGTTTCATCTCAAATTTTTTATTTCGAAACATCTTGTTTGACAAGCAACCAATTATAAATAGTTGTATTTGTAAGGACCTCATTGTCATTCTCTCCTATATATGTGAAGTTGCGATCATTATAGAGTATAGACCCAGCATTTGTTTTATAAACACAATGAATCAATCTTAGTCATCTAATTGTTTTTATCAAAATTCAAAAAAACCACATTTCACCATTTTCTAAAAATAAAATATCTTACAAATGATAAATCCTTATGCAACAAAAATATACTATCGCGACGAGAATTTTTTTTATCTTTCAGTGGACGGGCACTTCGATATACTTTTGACCAACTTTTTTTTTGAACTTTGTTTTAATGTTAAAATTTACGTCTGGAATAATCACATGTGATTTATATGTTTGGAATCACGTGTGATTTCACAAATCACATGTGATTTGTATGTTAGAAATTACATGTGATTTTATAAATCACATGTGATTTTTTTAGACGTAAATTTCAATACTTAGTAAAAAAAATTGAAAAACAAGTTCGTCGAAAGTATATAAAAGTGTCCCTCTATCGAAAGACAATTTAATCTTCGTCGTGATGATATGATTCTTTTCACGTAAAGATTAACGGTTTGTGAGATATTTATTTCTTTTTAAGATAAAAGTGGGTTTTTTTGTTTTGATAAAAAAATGAAGGGATGTGATTGGTTTATTGGGTCTAGAAAAAATGGGGTCTATAAAGAACTTTTCTCACTATGCCGTTGTGTAACTAAAATGGTTTACGTGATTGTTAGTCTCTTCTATATATGTATTACGTCGAATATGAAGCAAATGATTACAATATACTACAATCAAAATAAATCATTTTATTTATAAAAAGTGAAAACTTAAAAACTATCACCCGTGTCTTTTTAAGTTTACATTAATTGTCAAATTTATCATTTTAAATTTTCATTGCAGAAGTTAAAGAGTATTAATAAGGGGTATATTAGAGAAACAACTTTACTCATTTATAAGACTTTTTATGTTTTCAAGATTAGGCCAAAACAATATAATAGAGATATATTGTTTTAAGTTTCAAAACTTGTTACTATAAACATTAAAATATCACGCATGTCATAAATGAACTTTGAACCAACAAATACTTAGTTGAAAATATTCTTTATCTGGTCAAGCTGACCCGTGTGATGTACTTCATTATATATAAGTTATTTTTGATAAATTTGATGGTTCGTGGGGTTATTGGAAATTCCAATTATATATATTATGTAACTTTGGTTATTAAAGTTTTAAAAGAGTTTCGAGTATTTAAAAGTTCACATTCGTCGCTCTAATATTAACTTTTTATTATATTTAATAATAGCTTATAATAGAACATTATTTCTTTAATACTACCATCTATTACATAAACATAACATTTTAAATTTATGAAAGAGTTTGAAGTATTTGATATTTATAAATCTAACTTTAACTGATTAAATAAGAATAAACATTTAAATTATTAAAAGTTACATTTGTTACATGAAACTCAAACTTTATTATTTTTGATGTATTAATAAACTTGTATTACTATATAGCTAATATTTATCTCGTAAAAATATATATAATCATTAATACTTATATTCGTGATATGAAACTCTTATTGTTTAGTTTTAATTTGTTTGTAAATAAAATTAAAATATAATCATTAATTCTTTGCATTAATAAATTGAAACTCAACATATCGTTTAGTTTTATTAGTTTTCGATAAAATTGGTGGCTCGTGGTGTTAATGTGTTATCGGAAATTCCAATTAAATATATTACCATATGTAGCTTTTCTTAATGAAGTTTTAAAAGATTTTTGAGTCTTTAATGTCAACTTTTAACATATTAAATAAAAGCTTATAATGGAACATTACTTTTTAATACTAACATATATTAAATAAATTTAACATTTCAAATTTATCAAAGAGTTTAAGGTATTTCATATTTACTTTTATCTTGAAACTCTAACTATAACTAATTAAATAATATCTTTTGTAAATATTTAAATCATAAAAGTTACATTTACTACATAAAACTCAAACTTTTATTATTATATTTATGCATTAGTAAACTTTTATTACTTAATAGCTTTTATTTATTTTCATATATATATATATATATATATATATATATATATATATATATATATATATATATATATATATATATATATATATATATATGTATATATATATATATATATATATATATATATATATATATATATATATATATATATATATATATATATATATATATATATATATATATATATATATATATATATGTGTGTGTGTGTGTGTGTGTGGTATGTGTGTGTATATAATCATTATTACTTATATTTGTGATATAAAATTATTCTGTTTACTTTTTATTTGTTTGTAAAAAAATAAAATAAAAATAATACTTTTCATTAATAACATGAAACTCAATTTATGGCTTAGTTTTAATTTGTTTTTGATAAATTTGGTGGTTCGTAGAGTTATTGGAAATTACAATTAAATATATTATGTAAGTTTGCTTATTGAAGTTTTATCGAATTTTGAGTATTTAATAGTTCACATTCATATGAAGTCAACTTTTAACATATTAAATAATTGCTTATAATAAAACACTATTTCTTTAATATTAGCATCCATTACATAAACTTAACATTCTAACCTTATAAATGAGTTTAAAGTATTTGATATTTAATTTTTTTTTTCGTGAAACTCAAACTTTAGCTTATTAATTAATAATTTATAATTAAGATCTAAATCATAAAATGTTACATTTCTTACATTAAACTTATTATTATATAGCAATTATTTATTATAAAAAATAAATATAATCATTAATACTTATATTTGTGATATGAAACTCTTATTGTTTAGTTTTATTTATTTGTAAACAAAATAAAATACAATCATTAATACTTAGCATTAATAGCATGAAACTCAACTTTTATATAGAAAAACAGGTATAATCATTAACACTTATATTTGTGATATGAATTTCTTAGTGTTTAGTTTTTATCTGTTTGTACATATATAAAATAAAAATATAAATCATAAATATTTTGCATTAATAACATGAAACTCAACTGTTATATAGATATATAAGATTTAAATCATAAAAAGTTACATTCGTAACATGAAAGTCGAACTTTTACTGTTTAGTTTTTATTTATTTTTTAAATATATAATCCTTAATGTTTTTTGTTATATACTTAAATATGTTTGCATTGCAATTATAACGTAGATATCATTGAAAGTGGCGTTTATAACTCACATATTATTGAAATTGTCATATAATTATTTGTGTGTTATTTAATTTTTTATCATATTTTAGATCTTTAATTCACGGTTGCATTTAAACCGGTTGAATCGACAAACCACAACCTTATTCACGGTTTGACCTAATTACTTAAACAAGTTAAATGGGACATAAATGGGTTCTGTGTGTTATGCATGCTCTAGTTTAGAGTTGAGTTTCTTGTGATTAATAAATGGGTCATGGTAGGTTGAGGTTATACTAACACGCTAACCGCGAAACTAAATAGGTCAACCCGAACAGCACTCGATTATCATCCCTAAACACGATCAAAAGATAAACTTCATTATTTCTAGTTAGATAATACTAGTACTAAATTAAATTAAAATTAAAATTAAATAAAATAAAATAAATCGCATTTTTGTTGGTCATTAAGTAGTTAATAGGTATCGGTTTTTTGTAGCAAACTAAAAAATAAAGATAATACACTAATCTCATTTTAAGGAGATAGCGAGCATAAGCAGTATAAACTTTAAGACATAACCATGTGCGTTTATTTGTATTTTCATATAGAATTACAAAGGAACACTAATCCCATAATACAAGTTTTTAATGCATGATGTATAATGCAATTTAAGCATTATTAATATGCAAATATGCAAGTTTTAGTGAGTATATATGCAATGCCCTATAATTAATCATATATTAAATCAAATATTACCACGTCTATTTCGTAACACAAATAATTCTAAATACATAAATGATAATCAGAAAGTGCATTTATTTTAAAATATATGAACATCTAGATATTCAATGCATACATTTAACATTTTAACAATATAAATTAGAATTGAAGGGAGCTAATACATATACAGGTAATCAACACTATATCAGAGTTCCAGAGGAATGGTAAGAAAACCAGTTCCACAAACATAAATGGAGTTCGATACACTTATATATTACTTTTTTCCTTTGTGCAGGGTTTCTTAATGTTAGTCTTATTGAGCTTTTGTTACGTATCATTTGGCCCAACAACTACTAGTGCATTCATTTATGATGTCACATCTTTTGGTGCAAAAGGAGATGGCATGACAGGCGATACCAAGGTAAACCAAGTCTATCGTCGGGTTTTCGAAAAAGAGAACGTGGTTCTTTCAAAATCGTAACCAACTTGTTTCTACTTATGCTCACGTTTGCAGGCTTTCCTTCAAGCTTGGACCACTTTATGTAACGATAAGTCACCATACCCGACGTTGCACATACCACCATGGAAGACGTTTCTAATAAGCCCGGTTGCATTTAGCGGTCCATGCAAATCTTCTTCTCTATATATAATGGTATATATGACTTATTTTCATATCATTATTGCATTGTGATTGAGTAAAAGTGTTTTTTTTATTGAATTAATATGATTGAGAAATTAAAAATTAATTACTATCTTTTCACAAAATTCAATTTTTTTTTCCTTTTCTACTATAAGTGTCTAAACTTTTTTTATTATTGTAATTTATTTCCTCTTTTTATTTTGGATATTAATTATAAAAATACAAATTATGTCTTTACATTAATCTAATTTAAATATTATAAATATGAATATGACCAATACTAAATGTCATAAGAATTCTTATTAGTTGGTTTTTGCTTTGTATAATAGCTAGCTAATTAGTAAATAAATATATACTCTTAGGCTAATTTTCTGATTTTATTAAGTGCAATATAGTTAGTTTAAATTTTCATTATAAACTAATTTATAAGAAATCTATGCAATTATGATTAATATTATGATTTGTGTTTTGATGAGTAGCTTTATGGCAACATCACTGCACCCAAGACTCCCGGGGGATGGAAAGATTGTATAAATAAACGCTTTTGGATAGAATTCTCTATGGTGCATGGCCTCACCATTAATGGACTGGCCAATTTGTGGCCGGGGCGGATATGTGGGAAACGAGGTTAGGCTTCGAATGAACATGTGTTTTATTATCAAACAACGACATAAACATCTTATGAATAATGGATAATATTTTGTCTGCAGGCACTATCCGAAATTGTGAGCGTAGCGGTGAGATGTCTTCTTTTATGATAGATTATTGTTTGAATAGATATACATGATGAATCTGGAAAACTAATATGTGAATGTCGTCATTTAGGCCTTACATTTCAATGCATGCAACGGCCTTAGGCTTAATGGCACAACACATATTAATAGCCCGATGCTTCATATTAGCATTGTCAATTGCGATGATGTCAATATCGGGAATCTACAAATTAGAGCACCAGGAGCCCCAATCTGATGGCATCGACCTCGTGCTTCATCAGCGTATTAATATCTACGACTCGAATATTCAAGCGGTATCGATATATACTTGTTAGTACGTAGTGTTAGTCTAATCTCTATCTATGAACAATCGAATATAAAGTATGCTAAGTTTATTTGATATAATACAATCGTTAATTCTGATTTGGTTTACATGGGTACTTATAGTTTTCTAACCGGCACAAACTAACCGACACAATGTTTCATGATAAGCGCCATAACCGAATATAACCGCTTTTCGGTTGTGGACTTTACTTTTGATACACTAGGACCCTATACTTTACACTTTACATAAACGACTCTAAATACTTGACTTTCATGTTTGACCTTCATGGATTAGATAAATTAGTATCCAATACTCCTCCCTAATTTATTAATCCATGTCTTGATATCTTCAAGCCCCATCATCTTTATCTTTGAACTTTGGCTTGTTTCCACTTTCTTTGTCTTGATCTTCAACGCTAAATATGTCTTGAACTTTCTTTTTGGTCCGACTTCTTTCTTCCTTGTCTTTAATTTCATCTCGATCATCTTTGTCACTTTTGTCACTATCTTCCTTCATTTGCTTCATTTCACAATCTTGAAACTCCAACAATTTGTTTCTTGTAGTACTTGTATCACGATTTTACGGTTCAACTTTCTTGTTGCATGATTTAATGTCTTTCTCAATCTGGTTCTCCTTCGAAATCTTGATGGCGTCTCTTGATGCTTCTTGCATTCGCCTTTTCAATACTTGGTTCTTCTTCTAAATGTTTCTCATCCGAGACAACTTCATGGTTCTCTTTCTCAAACAATTCTCTTACTATCTTTAATTCTTTCATCTCTTTGCTTGTGCAATCTCTCAACTTCTTGAGGTTCTCTAACTCTATCTGCATTTGTTTCTCAAATGCCATTTTCTATTTCTTATTTTCTTCTCAAACTCTTGTTTTCAATCTCTAACTCTTGAAGCATTTCAAACTTCCAAAACTCTAATTTACTCTTCAAATCAATTTCTATCTCGACCGCATATCTTCTAATCTTCCTTTTGGAATTTCATCCTTCTCAATGATAATTCCTTTCTTTCTGTTCTTCCTTTAAGGATGTTATCTCATTTTCATCTTTACTAGTAACCATCAATAGTCTTTGGTTCGTCATCTTGAACACAAGGTTTGCTTTTTCTTCTCTACGGTTTGGTTTTGGACAATTTTTGATGCGATGTCCAAACTTATGACAATTATAGCACTCTATTTCTCTAAAGTCTCTCTATGGTAGTTTTGATCTCCATAGTTTCTCTTGTTTCTATCATAACTATCTTCATTCTTACTATCTCTTGTGAATCTTCCTTGGCGTCTTCCTCGTGTCTGATTACCACCTCCTCGTCTATCATTTCCATAGTTGCGTTCATAATTTCTATTATTCCCTTGACGTGTGAACAACAATTTCTCACTATTATCTTCCTCACTTCCTTTCCTAAACTTAAGCCTTTCTTCATAAGTCTTAAGTTTCCCAATAATCTCCTCTAATTTTGCTTTCTTAAAATCAACAACCATTTCAATGGTTGCTACTACTGGTACAAACTTATCTGGCACTGCATTTAGTAATTTCCGTACTTTTGTTTGTTCATCAAACGTCAATCCACATGTAGCAGCCTTTGTAATAATACTCATCAACCTCCCAGCAAATGAATCTATTGATTCATCTTCTTTCATCACAAGTCTCTTAAATTCTGATTTGAGTTGTTGCGAGTGTGCTTGTTGTACATCTTCTGTTCCAATAAATCTAGACTTTAGAGAGTCCCAAATTTCTTTTGCTGTTTCACATCCCGCAACTTGCATTTGCAAATCTTCTGGTAACCCTTGAAATAAGTATCTTGACGTCGAACTATCCTTTTTACATCAATCTCTTTTGATGTACTTACTTCTAATAAATCCCATACTCCATTTGTCGTTAATATCTTCTTCATTCTTAATGCCCATAATGTATAATTTGTGTTGCTTAAAGCTAGGCATTGATATGATGGTAACGATGTAGTGAAAACAACTCTGTTTCGTTTTATCTCCGTCATATCTTACGATTTGGTTTCTTCTAACACCAATATACTTCTAATAATAGTCGACCTTAAATTCTTCTTTCTAATCCACAATAGTAATATGCAACTTCTAAAACCAATATAATCTTAATAGCGATCGAACTTAAATTTTTGCCTAATAACAATAATTCTCAAACAATTCTAACGGTTTCTAGCGAATTATAATGGAAGAAATCTATTCTACTAAATAGAAAACAAGTATTAAGATGTAAAACACATAATTTCTCTTGGGCCTTTTTAATTCTTGTGGGCTTTTAAAGGTGGTATGCTTTATGTTCCCAAATAAAGACCGGCTTCTCTTTTTTTCCCCAATATAACGTTCTTCTTCCTCCCTGCTTTCTTCTACGCACAATTAGGGCAAGCCCTGTAATTGATGTTGGACTTCTTCTTTTCTGGTAATCGGTGTTTCACTCTTCTTTTCTGCTAATGATGGTCGCTTGGTCTGTTCTCTTCTCCGGCAAGTACACGGCGGCGGTCTCTCTTCTTCGCACAACCGGTATGTCTTATTTCTATTCTCCTTTTTAAATCTATGATTCGATATTATCTTTAATCAATCGTGTCTCTTTCTTTATTGATTCCTCTGAATCAAAAACTCTTCTCTGTCTCTCTTGTTGATTGGTGGTATGCGCTTCTATTACTTCTCTGATTGATTCCACGAATCAATCGCATTTCTATGTCTCTGGTTCGAATCCTTTGGCTCGATGCCAATTGTTAGTCTAATCTCTATCTATGAACAATCGAATATAAAGTATGCTAAGTTTATTTGATATAATACAATCGTTAGTTCTGATTTGGTTTACATGGGTACTTATAGTTTTCTAACTGACACAAACTAACCGACACAATGTTTCAGGATAACTGTCATAACCGAATATAACTGCTTTTCGGTTGTGGACTTTACTTTTGACACACTAGGACCCTATACTTTACACTTTACATAAACAACTCTAAATACTTGACTTTCATGTTTGACCTTCATGGATTAGATAAATTAGTATCCAATACGTAGTAATTTATTTATTCAAACTATGTATATCAGTTATTTCAACTCGATGCACTCAGGTGATGATTGTGTAGCTATTAACGGTGGTATATACGATATCAACGTAACAAGGGTCTTTTGCGGACCTGGTCATGGCATCAGGTACCAAATGATGCTCTTTTGATTGTAATGTTGGTTACACAGTTACACATCTTGTTTCAGTTAGGACTTGTAGCAACAAACGCCTAGTTTTTCTTAAACGGACAACAAACACTTTAGTTGATTTGGCAATATCATATAATTTGAATACCGCTAGTATCTTTCTAGGCAACATCTTTTTGTATACCTATATATAACCAAATGACGTTGAAAAACAAATAAGGCTAGATATTTGCTTTGCTCATGGATGTGTTTTTGCAGTATTGGAAGCCTTGGGGAAAATGGTGGTAATGACAAAGTCGAAAAAGTACGTGTAGAAAGTTGTAACATCACGGGAACACAAAATGGATTGCGAATCAAAACCGTGCCGGTAAAATTAATATAAATCGATAGTATTTGACTATTTTCCTACCCTTAAAGCACAATTTGATAATAAATTTGATTCTGTGTACTATAGGGTGGAGCGGGTGCGCTAGAGGATCCTATTTCAGGACATTCAACTCGTGAGCGTTGAAAATCCGATCATAATTGAACAACACTACTGTAATAATTATGAAGATGCTATTTGCCCAGCACCAGTAAGTGACATTATATAGGTTTTACCATATTTTAGATTCTAAATCATATAAACCTCCATGTACTAAAGTCGATCACTTGTTTGTATTCGATTAGCCAAACTTACCTGCAGTTAAAGTGAGCGATGTGACATATACAAATATATATGGGTCTTCAGCAACAAAGCAGCGATTACATTCAATTGCAGCGGAAGTATAACTGTACTGGCATCAATACATACGATGTTGGAATTACGGGACAAGATGATTTTTCTTATTGTAAAAATGCCCAAGGAAAGTTTGTTTCCACCACCCCAAGTGTTATATGCAGTTAGATTTATGTAGCACGCCACGTTTGGCCATTTGGGGATAATATTTGGGATATTGTAATAGTACTGTCTTCTTTTAACGGATCTAATAGATTATCTTAAGCACTTCCTTAATTCGATACTAACTCATTAACAAGCTAGTTACTAATCATATCCATGAATACGTCTTTGCATAGAGTTAAGTACAAGAGAAATCCACATCATTCGAGGACATGTTCATACGGTCGTTATTTTGCGAGATCAGTTTTTATTTCAAAAAGAAATTTTGAACTCACAAAATTAAAAGTTATACTATTTGAAAAATGATTTATGGATAAAAATTTAATGTCCATTAATTACACCTATAGTGTGAGCACTGAAGCCAAACCATTGAAGATATATCTTTAGTACCAAGTGAAAATTCCAATCGGTAAAACATCTGAAAGTAGAATAGTGACAGAAGTTACGTCACTAACCATTTCAATGGTTGAAAATTGTGAGCACACTAAGGTGACTAAAAGATAAATAAATATTTCATATGTTTATCGATGGGTCGGAATTAATATTTTTGTTAATACCGTAACACATACCTTTAGCTATTGACATATTAGTGTCTAATTTGCATCTCTTTAAAAGTCAAGTAGATTTACTGGCCAGTTTTGTGTCACAAATGCATTTTAAGGGTAAAGTTTACAAAGGACTTGAACGTTGTGTCGAAAGTTTCAAAACTTGAAGTACCTGAGCCATAAACGGAATCATTATATAGAATATGATTGGCCAGAATCCTTCATTTCAAAAGAATTAATTAACTTTGAATGAATTTGATTGCCAGATAAAGAACTAACAGCCAAAGAAAAACTTAACTTGAACAGTCAGTAGAGGTTGAATTTTGGTCAATATTGATGACTCTCCTTTTCTAACAGCAATTTGAATGATTATCAGCCTCAATTGTTTCCCTAAATGCATGTCCTGCCTTTTCAAAACTATAAACCTTTTTCTATCAGCTTGTTCATGCTTTTAAAAGTGAAAAAAGTGTTTCTATTTTTAATTGTACTATATAAAGCTAGTCATAAGAAACTCCACACTTTGACTGAAAAGAGCAATGGTCTCAAATTTTCAATTATAGATACAGATATAAATAGATTTTGTTTACACTTAAAATTTGTGACACCCGGCCTTGTCATAATTTCTTTTTTTTTTGTAATTTCTCTTATATGAAAACAACATGTACATAGAGAAAAGGAAGATAAGTTACTTTACAGCACCTAAATTATACCATTAAAATTATTTTTGTCTCATTTGATTGAGTAAAATTCTTAATGAATAGATTATGAGATTATCCTATATAACACATAAGACTACACATTACATTAGATGGTTGATATACCAATCAATCCCATATAACTATACAGCTTATAATTAATAGTCTTAATGCTTTAACATCACATTTTCGGTAAGTCCATAAACTATTGCATTTATACGAAGAATTAATTCCAAACACATAAATGATAGTCAAATTATCATGTAATTTAAAACAAGATCATCTAATTAATCTTCATGTTCATACATATCATCAAAGAGTTTCCCATAGTATATATACTCGAAAGCAGCAGAAAGAAATTGTAGGAAAAAAAATACACAAAATAGTTACCAGCTTAAGTTTTCATTCATAAGAATGGTAAGATTACCCAACTCCACACCGAGTTTTCATTTATACAAACAAGTTTATTTGTATATAAGAGGCACAATGGTGGGTGTGTGTGTATGTGCGTGCGTATAGAAGACTACCAACGACCACAATCCATTGTGGTCGTTGGTATAACAATTATATGGCCCCAATAAACTTTTCCGTGATCTACCTGTATTTGATGGTCGCTAATAACCTTCTTCTATTTGTAGGGTTTCTTAATGGCAGTCGTGTTGAGTCTGTGCTATGTTTCTTTTAGCCCAAAAACTGCAAGTGCAAACACGTTTGATGTAACATCTTATGGTGCAGTAGGAGATGGGAATACAGACGACTCTCAGGTAAGCCATTTTCAAAGTTTTAATCAAATGAAATGTGATTCTATGCCAAAAGAACTATGAACCAGCTAGTATTACGGTAATCTAATTATGTTTATCAATACAGGCTTTCATTAAAGCATGGTCTGATGTATGTGGAGATGATACACAATATCCAACGTTGATCATACCACCAGATATGAACTTTTACTAAGCCGGTGTCATTCAACGGTCCTGCAAATCCTCGATAAATATTCAGGTAAAACAATACTTGAAGGCTTAATTATTTCATGATGTTATGTTACAAAGTCTTGATTACATATCTACATATAAATTAAGTTTATAATTTTTTAATTAACACTGTGGCATTTGTGTTTGTATGTGTAGCTTTTGGGCAACATTATTGCACCCAAAACACGTGATGGATGGAAAGACTGTGTAAAGACACGCTTTTGGATATATTTCACATCGGTGCGAGGGCTCACCATTGACGGAACTGGCACACTTGATGGCCAGGGCTCGATCTGGTGGGACTACCAGGTAAGTTAATTCTGGAATCGAGCTTGAGTTCAATGTCAAACATTTGTAAAGAGCCTAACAGCAGTTGAGTTTGTTTTGTTGTAGGTGACAGACGAACCTTGTGATCGCCCGACGGTAATTATAATAAATGCCTACTCTTTAATTCTGATGATTAGAATGCATGTCAACTTAATTAATAAAGAATCAAAACTAACATGTTCATGAATGTAAATCATTTAGGCTTTACATTTTCACGAATGCAACGACCTTGACTGAGTGGCACCACACATATTAACAGCCCAAAGCTTCATATAAGCATTGTTAATTGCGAAGATGTAGATATCGGAAATATAAATATTGTAGCACCTGGAAACAGCCCCAATACTGATGGAATTGGCGTCAGTGCTTCCACACGTATTAATATTCATGACTCGAGCATCCAAACTGGTATCCGAGAAAACACAAATCATACTTGCTAATGTGTTTTTATGATGCGGTCTTTAATCGTTTGATACATTCAACAGGTGATGATTGTGTGGCTATTAACGGTGGCATATCACGATATCAACGTAACAAGGGTGTTTTGTGGACCTGGTCATGGCATAAGGTATATATAGTACTGCATGGCATTGATCTTTAGATTTTAACTATCACACTTACAAAATTTAAAATAACTCCATTGATGCGTTTTCAGTATTGGGAGCCTTGGAGAAAACGGTGGTAATGACACAGTAGAACTAATGCAGCGTACAAAATTGTACTATCACAGGAACAGAAAATGGATTACTGAATCAAGACAGTACCGGTACACTAAATTTAATCAAGTTTATGTAACACAAATTTTTAGGTTACATCTATAAACACCATTTGACTATTTCATGTGTTTATGTACCATAGGGTGGAACTGGGTACGTTAGGGGATCACATTTCAGGACATCAATCTATTGAATGTTAAAAATCCAATTATAATTGATCAACATTACTGCAGTAATTCAAAAATTCTGAATGCCCGGCACGGTTTGTCTCATGTTCCTTAGCAACAATTTATCTCATTATTTTGTACCCAAGATGCATTTTCGTATCTAACATGTCATGTTTACTCTTTTTATTTGAATTAGCCATGAACCAGCCGTACAAGTGAGTGATGTGACATATATAAATATAAATGGGACATCAGCATCAAAGCAAGCAATTACTTTCAGTTGTAGCGAGAAGTTTAACTGTACTGGAATCAATACAAACGAAGTTGGAATCATTGGTGACGGTGATTTTGCTTACTGCAAAAACGCTCAAGGAAATTTTGTAGCTACTACCCCATTTATAAGTTGCAACTAGATTGTAGTTAAACCCCCACATTTGGGATATATAATATCCTTGAAGTGTAACGAAATCTAAATTTTACAGCATTAAGCTAATTACTTTAAGCACTAGCTTTTAGCTTCCAGCTCGATCATTAGCAAGTTACAAAGCGTATGCATACGTTTATCGACGACAAAAACACTTTTCATGCACAACTTTGGTTGAGCGGTATCAAGTGTTGTTGTTAAAGTAATTAAATGGAAGCACAATTACACTTGAATATCAGATATCACACTATATAAAACAAGCTTGAAATAAGGGCAAGTCTCCCCTCAAAATTCTAAAAAAAAGACACCTGACATTTTCCCTCATTCAATGGTCCAGAACAAATATACCTCCAACAATATCACTTACAACAAATCAATTCAGTTTTATCAAAATTCAATTCATAACCGAAATCAGTTTTCCCCTAAATCATTAATACCCGAAACAGTTCTTCACCAAATCAATTAACCCTAATAAAAGTCCCCAACTAAAATCAGATCCACAACCAACGAAGGAATCAAAACCGTTTCTAACTTCAACTGATCATACCCGCACTAATACATCCAATAAATCAGAAAACCGAGGAAAAATAAAGGACGGATCGTTATGAATAAATCAATACATTTTTTGTTGATCATCCCGATAACTACCGATGACATACCCACAACTAGACCACGATTGAAACTGTGATTTCTAATAAGGGTGTTTTTATTTTGAATATTAAAAATGGTTGAGGGTTCTTTTCACCTCAAATTGGGGATTTATTAGTCCACTGATGATAGAAAGGTAAAATTTTGTTGATGATTAATGGTCAAATTTGAATTGTTTGAAGTTGTGTTCTGGTTAAGATTACAATTATATGTTTTGTTTGCAGAAATATCGGACTGGTAGATACAAACTTGAACCTTCATCGGAAGGTAAACAAAATATGCAATCAACTATGTGACATTTAATTATTTGGAGGTATTATTAAAAAGGATGAAAGCTAAAAATACGCAAATATTTATTCAAAAGCAGACATCTACATAGCGAACTTTCAAAATTACCATTTCATAATATACTCTCAAATTTGGAGCGATCTATGTAATATGACCGCGAACTAATGCGTTACGGTTACAAACTTTGAAAAATTACGAAATGGTCCTTGTGGCTTACGTTGACTTTACCGGTCATCCATTGACTTTTGTTTCACTTAAAAAGTTACGATAATGGTCCTTATGGTTTGCATTGACTTTCACTTTTAGTCCGTTTTATACTTTTTCACCCGTTCTTTTACGTTTTATCCGTTTCATCCATTTTTACGTTTCGTCATTTTTATACATTTAGCTTTGGTTTCTTACATTTTATCCATTTTATCGTTTCGTCCGTTTTATACATTTCTTCTGTTTTATCGTTTTCTTCGTTTAATACATTTCATCCTTTTTACGTAAAGTCCGATATCATCGTTTTATCCGTCTTCTCACATTCTCATACAATTTTTATCGTTTTACGTTTCATACATTTTCATCCGTTTCTATAAGGTTTCTTCGTTTTATATGTTTGGTCCGTCTTTGTGCGTTTTCTTACATTTTTATGCGTATGAATCGTATAAAAATGATTAATAATGGATAAAATTATGAAACCATACAAAACATAAAAGCATAAAAAAGTATAGAAATGTACTAAAACATACAAAAGTGTATAAAGCGTATAAAATGTACAAAAGCGAATAATAATGTACCAAACGGATAAAGCGTAAGAAAACGGATGAATACGTATAAAAGCAGATGAAATGTATAAAAACGGATAACAACGGATAAAAATGTATGTAAACATAAGAAAATGTACTAAAACATATAAAAGCAGAATAACGAATAAAACATATGAAAACATATAAAAACGGATGACAACGTATAAAATAGACAAACAAATAAAAGCGTATGAAAGCGTATAAAAACGGACGAAAACGTATAAAAACGGATAAATATGTATAAAAATGGACGAAAACATAAAAAATGGATGAAAACATATAAAAACGTATTAAATAGACGAGAACGTATAAAATCGGATGAAAGGTATAAAAACGGATGAAAATGCATACAGACGGATAAAAATGTATAAAACGGATAAAAACATAAGAAAACATATAAAAACAGATGAAAACGTATAAAACGTATGGATATGTATAAAAATAGATGAAAACATATAAAAATTGATGAAAATAGATAATCGTATGAAAACAGATGAAAACATATAAAATCATATGAAAACGGATGAAAATGTATAAAAACGAATGAAAATGTATAAAAGCGAATGAAAACGTATAAAAGCAGACGATAAGCGGATAAAATAAAAGTAATAAAGCGTATGAAATCGGACGAAAACATAATAAAACCAGATGAAAATGTATAAATATGAGCAGCGTATAAAAATGGATGAAAACATATAAAAAAATATAAAAACATAAACGAACCGGACTAAAGCGTATAAAAATTGATGACGTAAAAATGAATGAAAAGCGGATAAAGAGAGCGGGTGAAAAAGTATAAAAGCGGACTAAAGTGAAAGTCAATGCAAACCATAAGGACCATTCATGTAACTTTTTAGTGAAACAAAAGTCAATGGATGACCGGTAAAGTCAACATAAGTCACGGGGACCATTTCGTAATTTTTCAAAATTTGTAATCAGTAGCGTACTAGTTCCGGTCATATCGTAGATTGTTCCAAATTTGAAAGTATATTAAGTAGAATGGTAATTTTAAAGTTTGTTGCGTAGATCGTCTGTTTGAATAAATATGTTGCTGATTTTAGTTTTCACCCTATTAAAATCGAGAAATTGATATGCATGCTATAGAAATCTGACAATCGATTATTAAAAACTCATGTTGATCATCTCCATGTCAACTTTCCATGACGCTTGATTAGCAACTTTGGTCCGACTTTCAAAACATGAGTCTAAGTTTGATCCCAGCATATGTAGATTTACTAATTGTGTAACATATATAAAGGTGTGTTTGATTGTCACTTAATGAAATGACTCAACGACAAATCTGAATCGGTCAAAGGCCATATTGTTTGGTAGAGTAAAATCCGATGTTGTGTGATCCAAATCAGTTCTGAGTGGGCCATGATCCCTAGACTAGCCCTCCCATTAAGTAGCCTACCTTTGACTTAAATATCCTGTTAACTCTTTTGTGTCATAGGCACTAGCCTCAATTATTACTCTCAGTCTTTTCAGTCACTCCTTTGTAACAAAATTTATAAATGGACTATTGCATGAATATAATATACTAAAGTGAAGGCATAGAATCAAGACAATCACATTAACCTCCATGAGTCCCTCACGTTATTATACACTTGAAACTAAGATTTACGTGTCCTATATCGATTTAATAATTTTTTTTTAACACTCTTTACTCTAAATTTTTAATCCAACATTTATTTTGCATAAGTTATAAATTTCTCTCGTTAAATACTCCTAACATTTATCAAACAAAATATTTAGCTCGATTACAAAAGGTTAAGTTGGTAAATTCATGTTACTCAGATTGATCATTCAATCTGATAATCAAAACTTTCACTCATAATCATATTCACTCAACAACAATAAATCATTCAGCGGCTTTATTTCATTCATCACTAAATCACATTTCTTACTACGACTTTATTTAGAGAATGCAATTGCTAAAAAGGAAGTGAATATATGATCTTTAAGAAACTATACTTTTAGAGATTCGATTCACAAATGTTGCATGATAGATGATCATGTAAAGTAATTGTAGTTTCTCATTCTATAAAAAAGCTCCTTTTTACATTATCATTAAGTAAATAACCTTATTATTAGACTATTGGTGCACTAAGTTGTTGGTATGTTAATCTTCAGGTACATAGGCTTGAGATGGCAATTGACAACACTAAGTTTCGACAATGGCTAATAAAGGAATATGATGGTACTAAAATTTGTATAATATGAATATGATCTCAACAATTGGTTACTATCATTTTAACTTGAAGAAGTTAC
>CM040239.1:166971327-167011442 GCA_022545495.1 Chrysanthemum lavandulifolium | reverse complement strand
GACTGTTATGAAAAGAAACTTAGTCAAATTGTTAAAATTCATCACGATAACAATGTTGCGATTTGCTCATAAAAGTTTTGATGTGGGTAGATTTCGAGTTTTTAATTGCAAGTATTGGTATGATGAATCTCTAATAAAAAATATTATCTATTTGTGTTTTTGTAAAGTTTTGTAAAGGATTTGTACTGTTATTGAGGTCAAAGTATGTTTCTACTGCTATCTTAAGTTTTCTCATAAAAGCAGTTTGTACTGTTAGTATAAATTTTAGTACTATAACATGATAAGTTAATATGTGAAAACATCTTGGATTGTATTTTTCTTGGTGTCTACTAACATTTGCAGGTTAAGAAAACTTTCCCTATTTGATGGTAACAAAACAACCACAAATATCTGATGATAGACTCCTTGGACTGTTTAGAGCATGTATACATTTGGAGTGTTATGAAGAAAAACCTTGTTCATAATAACGTTAATTCATTGTTGAATATTCCGCTTTCGTTATTGTGTTTCCTAGATAATATGAGGTCTAAACAACCTCGAGCTCACGCTCGTAGTTTCAACACAAATTATACCGTCACGATCAATGTTTAGTTATCTTTCTATAGACGGGCACTTTGATATACTTTCGAGAAACTTTTTATCAATTTTTTTCACCTTTTTTCGTTTTTTTACATTTCTCGTACTTTTTCTTCGTTATTGAAACGTGCATGATAAATCACGTGTAATTACACTAATTTGAATATTCTAATAAAATCACATATCATATTAGTATTAAATCACATATGATATGTAATAAAATCATATGTGATTTAACACCAATATCACATGTGATTTTATTAGTATATTCAAATTAGTGTTTAATCACATGTGATTTCTTCATGCAAGCTTGATAACGAAAAAACGTAAAAAAATGAAAAAAGGTGAAAAATGATTTTGTTGAAAGTATATCAAAGTGCCATTTATAGAAAGATAATTAAATGTTCGTCGTGATGATATATTTTTTTCTCTTAACGATTAACGGTTTAAGAGATATTAATAGTTTAAAAAATGATGAAAGTAAAATTTTATTTTTTAAATGTTGGGTTTAATCCATCCATTGGATCAAATGAAGATGGAGGGTGAGAATTGGTCCCTTGGTATCCAAATAAAGTTTGGTATGTAAAGGATAGTATCACATTTTCAATGTATTGAATGTATGTAAGTGTTGTGTTGGGTCCCACGTTCGCATGAACCATGAAAAAATGAATAACTATTTAAGTAAGTGGCGAAATGATGAACATCAACATTGAGGTTGGGTTTTTATGAAGCGACTCTTACACACTAATAACACCATTTGTACTTTTCAACTTTATAAATCTTATTAGAAATGAATCAAAGATTTATAAGGGATGGCATCGAGAAACTATCCTAGTTGATGAAAATTAACTCTCAAAATCAAATAACAATAGGCATTAGCTTTGCTTTGTTTTCCTAGGATAGGAGGATCCTAACTATAATACTCCATATCATTTCTAAGTTTGAATCTCTACTTAACTCGGTTACAACCTTTGAATTATATAGGAGAAGCGATTGGATGCACATGGATGCATAGTAACTTGTCAACTTGCAATAGATAGGCACGTGCCTAGTAGGCTAGTCTTGGGCGTACTTTTGGCTTACGATTTGACAACTTATAGTCCCAATACCTTTTTTCTCAAATATCGATAAGTACTTGAACTTATCTTCTTGAAGTTTCCGCCCATACATTCGGAGGTTGAGGTTGGTAAACTGAATTAAGTCTTGATTCAAAGAAACATTTGTCGGATCTTAGTGACCATGGTGTTGCTTGTAGCATTTTATCGTCACTCCCGACACGTCTTAGTTTGTGAAGCGTCTTCTTGATTTGGTCTTTAACATCCACGAAGCTAGACATTTGGTTGGGCTTTATACAACACTCATGATTTTATCTGCAGAGTAACACCTGAATAGTAATCTGGAGACATGTTCTCGATAACTATCGGGAGTATCCCACGATAACTATTAGATTCATATTGGTAGTTGTAGTGACATTCTCTCAATCTTTATCGAGACTTTTATGCTCTCGACCTCCGGAAGGTGTATTAGGCTATTTCATGTTTAAATATTTTGTCCGGACAATTTGGGTCAATTTCGGACCAACAATCTCCCCTATTTAAATATACAAATAGACTAATTAGATGAGTAAGTGAGCATAACGGCTTTTTATTACATCTTGAGTTTACAACAAGGAAAAATAACAATGAATTATCTTCTAAATCCTTGTTTATGGCCGGCCGTGTCATTGGCTCTTAGGTCTTGAACTTCATTTGTCATAGATTTGTGGTTTAGTATTTTAATAATAAGCTATTCTTAGTAAATTAGAGACTATTTGGTCATTTTTCTTATCCAACAGTCTTCTACCGTTAAAATATGGTAATATCCTAAATTAAATTGATTTGTAAGTAAGCATAACGGCTACTACTTACAAACTCATATACAACAAAGAATTAAAGAAATCAAGAAGGCTTGATAGTTTATTGCTCTAGTCTTGATGAAAGTTCCATAGGGATACTCCATCCATTTGAGGATTCCACGATGTCGTTTTGAGCATATTACGAAGACAATACCATCCTTTCTCTAATGTTCCTCTCTACAAAAGCCTCGGATGACTAATTAATAGCCCTTGAAGTATCTCTAACTTATCTTGATTACGAATGTGAGTAACCATTCTTCATCTATCATAACCTCTTCTCAGTTGTGAGATAAACACACCTATATTTTCCCAGTACCACCTCAAACATGGAGTTCGGGATGAAAAGGATGCTATGTCCTAGTACCTTTGTTCTTGAGCGAATAGACTTCAAACATGTAGTACTAAGGATAGTTGGAGACTAGGTAGATGAAGCTTCATTATAAACAAGATCATCGTGATATTACGGATCTTGTAGAAATGACGAGACCATTGTTGGGAAGGATATATTGAGGGTGGGGTTTGAAGAGGATGGTTATGAATTTGTGTTATTAGTCATTCAAGAGCGGCTATATAATATTGGTGGTCAATCAAGAATGGATCGGATTAAGAAAAACCACTTTTCGATACCACTTGTTGGGTCCGAGCATATTCACAAACCATAAAAGAAATGAACAAAAGTTTAAGCAAGTGACAAAAGCGATGAACATCAACATTGAAGTTGGGTTTTCATGAGAATGACTCTTACACGCTAATAACACCATGTACTTTTCAAATTTATAAATATTATTTGAAATAAATCAAACATTTACAAGGGATAGCAGAAGAAAACTATCGGTTGATGATGAATTAACTCTCCAAAATAAAATAACAAGAGGCGTAGCTTTGCTTTGTTGTTCCTAGGAGGAGGATCTAACTATAATACTTTGTATTATTTTCTAAGTTTAAATCTCTACTTACCTCGGTTACAACATTTGGTTTATATAAGAAGGAAGCGATTGGGCATGGGTGCATAGTAACTTGTCAAGTTGCAATAGATAGGCACATGTCTAGTAAGCTATTCTTGGGAGTACTTTCGACACCGGTTTGACAACTTATAGTCCCAATGCCTTTTTCTCGTATATCGATAAGTATTTGAACTTATCTTCTTCAAAGTTCCGCCCATACATTTAGAGGTTGAGGTTTTAAAATGAATTAAGTCTTCAAAGTCGAGAAACATTTGTCGGATATCGGTGACCACAGGTGTTGCTTGTAGCTCATTGTACATCACTCGTAACACCGCATAAGTTTGTGAGCGTTTTTTATTTGGTCTTTAGCGTCTCTAAAAGCTATCACGATTGGTTGAGCTTTATCAACACTCATTGATTTTATCGTGAGTAACACCTTAGAATAATAATCAAGAAGGCATGTTCTCGATAACTATCAAGGAGTATATCACTCGATAACTATCAGTTCATATTGATAGTTATGAAGTGACATTCTCTTGATCTTTATTAGAGACTTTTATGCTCTAACCTTGAGAGAGTGTATTAGGCTATTTTATGTTTAAATATTTTATCGAGACAATTTGGGTCGATTCGGACCCAACATGTTGTTCTCACGTATGATTTACACTCATTTGATATGGAAAATGATTAGGGGTCTTTATGTGTGACTAATTGTTTGTCTAAATGGATGTGAAAGCGTTTTATTGGTTTGTAATGAAGAGTGTCCATCTATTTTACCAATAGCATGATGGCGTATAAAATTAGGCACACAAATTATGCATATTAATCAATGCACATTTTGGTTTTGTTAGATGCTAGGCGAATACCCATAAGCGGCGATTGTATAGAGACAACTAATATACTTCGAACTTGTATTTTGATATGACTTTTGATACAACACTTATGAATGCATATTGATACTTGTGTTTCATCTCAAATTTTTTATTTCGAAACATCTTGTTTGACAAGCAACCAATTATAAATAGTTGTATTTGTAAGGACCTCATTGTCATTCTCTCCTATATATGTGAAGTTGCGATCATTATAGAGTATAGACCCAGCATTTGTTTTATAAACACAATGAATCAATCTTAGTCATCTAATTGTTTTTATCAAAATTCAAAAAAACCACATTTCACCATTTTCTAAAAATAAAATATCTTACAAATGATAAATCCTTATGCAACAAAAATATACTATCATGACGAGAATTTTTTATCTTTGGTGGACGGGCACTTGATATACTTTTACCAACTTTTTTTTTTGAACTTTGTTTTAATGTTAAAATTTACGTCGGAATAATCACATGTGATTTATATGTTTGGAATCACGTGTGATTTCACAAATCACATGTGATTTGTATGTTAGAAATTACATGTGATTTTATAAATCACATGTGATTTTAGGCGTAAATTTCAATACTTAGTAAAAAATTGAAAAACAAGTTCGTCGAGTATATAAAGTGTCCTCTATCGAAGACAATTTAATCTTCGTCGTGATGATATGATTCTTTTCACGTAAAGATTAACGGTTTGTGAGATATTTATTTCTTTAAGATAAAAGTGGGTTTTTGTTTTGATAAAAATGAAGGATGTGATTGGTTTATTGGGTCTAGAAAAATGGGGTCTATAAAGAACTTTCTCACTATGGTTGTGTAACTAAAATGGTTTACGTGATTGTTAGTCTCTTCTATATATATATTACGTGAATATGAAGCAAATGATTACAATATACTACAATCAAAATAAATCATTTTATTTATAAAAGTGAAAACTTAAAACTATCACCGTGTCTTTTAAGTTTACATTAATTGTCAAATTTATCATTTTAAATTTTCATTACGAAGTTAAAGAGTATTAATAAAGGGTATATTAGAGAAACAACTTTACTCATTTATAAGACTTTTATGTTTTCAAGATTAGGCCAAAACAATATAATAGAGATATATTGTTTTAAGTTTCAAAACTTGTTACTATAAACATTAAAATATCACGCATGTCATAAATGAACTTTGAACCAACAAATACTTAGTTGAAAATATTCTTTATCTGGTCAAGTGACCCGTGTGATGTACTTCATTATATATAAGTTATTTTGATAAATTTGATGGTTCGTGGGGTTATTGGAAATTCAATTATATATATTATGTA
Source organism: Chrysanthemum lavandulifolium (assembly GCA_022545495.1). NCBI lineage: Eukaryota > Viridiplantae > Streptophyta > Magnoliopsida > Asterales > Asteraceae > Chrysanthemum > Chrysanthemum lavandulifolium. Next base: position 167,005,839 of record CM040239.1, on the reverse strand, counting down.
ACTTTGGTTATTAAAGTTTTAAAAGAGTTTAGTATTTAAAAGTTCATTCGTAAGCTCTAATATTAACTTTTTATTATATTTAATAATAGCTTATAATAGAACATTATTTCTTTAATACTACCATCTATTACATAAACATAACATTTTAAATTTATGAAAGAGTTTGAAGTATTTGATATTTATAAATCTAACTTTAACTGATTAAATAAGAATAAACATTTAAATTATTAAAAGTTACATTTGTTACATGAAACTCAAACTTTTATTATTTTTTGATGTATTAATAAACTTGTATTACTATATAGCTAATATTTATCTGTAAAAAATATATATAATCATTAATACTTATATTCGTGATATGAAACTCTTATTGTTTAGTTTTAATTTGTTTGTAAATAAAATTAAAATATAATCATTAATTCTTTGCATTAATAAATTGAAACTCAACATATCGTTTAGTTTTATTAGTTTTCGATAAAATTGGTGGCTCGTGGTGTTAATGTGTTATCGGAAATTCCAATTAAATATATTACCATATGTAGCTTTTCTTAATGAAGTTTTAAAAGATTTTTGAGTCTTTAATGTCAACTTTTTAACATATTAAATAAAAGCTTATAATGGAACATTACTTCTTTAATACTAACATATATTAAATAAATTTAACATTTCAAATTTATCAAAGAGTTTAAGGTATTTCATATTTACTTTTTATCTTGAAACTCTAACTATAACTAATTAAATAATATCTTTTTGTAAATATTTAAATCATAAAAAGTTACATTTACTACATAAAACTCAAACTTTTATTATTATATTTATGCATTAGTAAACTTTTATTACTTAATAGCTTTTATTTATTTTCATATATATATATATATATATATATATATATATATATATATATATATATATATATATATGTAAATATATATATGTATATATATATATATATATATATATATATATATATATATATATATATATATATATATATATATATATATATATATATATATATATATATATATATATATATATATATATATATATGTGTGTGTGTGTGTGTGTGTGTGTGGCACATTGTGTGTGTATATAATCATTATTACTTATATTTGTGATATAAAATTATTCTGTTTACTTTTTATTTGTTTGTAAAAAAATAAAATAAAAATAATACTTTTCATTAATAACATGAAACTCAATTTATGGCTTAGTTTTAATTTGTTTTTGATAAATTTGGTGGTTCGTAGAGTTATTGGAAATTACAATTAAATATATTATGTAAGTTTGCTTATTGAAGTTTTATCAGAATTTTGAGTATTTAATAGTTCACATTCATCGCAAGTCAACTTTTAACATATTAAATAATTGCTTATAATAAAACACTATTTCTTTAATATTAGCATCCATTACATAAACTTAACATTCTAACCTTATAAATGAGTTTAAAGTATTTGATATTTAATTTTTTTTTTCGTGAAACTCAAACTTTAGCTTATTAATTAATAATTTATAATTAAGATCTAAATCATAAAATGTTACATTTCTTACATTAAACTTATTATTATATAGCAATTATTTATTATAAAAAATAAATATAATCATTAATACTTATATTTGTGATATGAAACTCTTATTGTTTAGTTTTATTTATTTGTAAACAAAATAAAAATACAATCATTAATACTTCGCATTAATAGCATGAAACTCAACTTTTATATAGAAAAACAGGTATAATCATTAACACTTATATTTGTGATATGAATTTCTTAGTGTTTAGTTTTTATCTGTTTGTACATATATAAAATAAAAATATAAATCATAAATATTTTGCATTAATAACATGAAACTCAATCGTTATATAGATATATAAGATTTAAATCATAAAAGTTACATTCGTAACATGAAAGTCGAACTTTTCTTGCTTAGTTTTATTTATTTTTAAATATATAATCCTTAATGTTTTTTGTTATATACTTAAATATGTTTGCATTGCAATTATAACGTAGATATCATTGAAAGTGACGTTTATAACTCACATATTATTGAAATTGTCATATAATTATTTGTGTGTTATTTAATTTTTTTTATCATATTTTAGATCTTTAATTCACGGTTGCATTTAAACTGGTTGAATCGACAAACCACAACCTTATTCACAGTTTGACCTAATTACTTAAACAAGTTAAATGGGACATAAATGGGTTACACGTGTTATGCAGCTCTAGTTTAGAGTTGAGTTTCTTGACAGATTAATAAATGGGTCATGACTGGGTTGAGGTTATACTAACACGCTAACCCGCGAAACTAAATAGGTCAACCCGAACACGACTCGATTATCATCCCTAAACACGATCAAAAGATAAACTTCATTATTTCTAGTTAGATAATACTAGTACTAAATTAAATTAAAATTAAAATTAAATAAAATAAAATAAATCGCATTTTTTGTTGGTCATTAAGTAGTTAATAGGTATCAGTTTTTTTGTAGCAAACTAAAAAAATAAAGATAATACACTAATCTCATTTTTAAGGAGATAAACGAGCATAAACGAGTATAAACTTTAAGACATAACCATGTGCGTTTATTTGTATTTTTCATATAGAATTACAGTGAACACTAATCCCATAATACAAGTTTTTAATGCATGATGTATAATGCAATTTAAGCATTATTAATATGCAAATATGCAAGTTTTAGTGAGTATATATGCAATTGCCCCTATAATTAATCATATATTAAATCAGATATTACCACATCTATTTCGTAATACAAATAATTCTAAATACATAAATTATAGTCAAAAAGTGCATTTATTTTAAAATATCAACATCTAGATATTCAATGCATACATTTAACATTTTAACAATATAAATTAGAATTGAAGGGAGCTACACAATATCAGAGTTCCAGAGAAATGGTAAGAAAACCAGTTCCACAAACATAAATGGAGTTCCATACACTTACATATTACTTTTTTCCTTTGTGCAGGGTTTCTTAATGTTGGTCTTTTTGAGCTTTTGTTACGTATCATTTGGTCCAACAACTGCTAGTGCATTCATTTATGATGTAACATCTTTTGGTGCAAAAGGAGATGGCATGACAGACGATACCAAGGTAAACCAAGTCTATCGTCAGGTTTTCGAAAAAGAGAACGTGGTTCTTTCAAAATACGTAACCAACTTGTTTCTACTTATGCTCACGTTTGCAGGCTTTCCTTCAAGCTTGGACCACTTTATGTAACGATAAGTCACCATACCCGACGTTGCACATACCACCATGGAAGACGTTTCTAATAAGCCCGGTTGCATTTAGCGGTCCATGCAAATCTTCTTCTCTATATATAATGGTATATATGACTTATTTTCATATCATTATTGCATTGTGATTGAGTAAAAGTGTTTTTTTTATTGAATTAATATGATTGAGAAATTAAAAATTACTTTAATTACTATCTTTTCACAAAATTCAATTTTTATTTCCTTTTATGCTATAATTATCTAACCTTTTTTTTATTCTTGTAATTATATTTTTTATTTTTTATTTTGCATATTAATTATAAAAATACAAATTATGTCTTTACATTAATCTAATTAAAATATTATAAATATGACCAATACTAAATGTCATAAGAATTCTTATTAGTTGGTGTTTGCTTTGTATAATAGCTAGCTAATTATTAAATAAATATAAACTCTTAGGCTAATTTTCTGATTTTATTAAGTGCAGTATAGTTAGTTTAAATTTTCATTATAAACTAATTTATAAGAAATCTATGCAATTATGATTAATATTATGATTTGTGTTTTGATGAGTAGCTTTATGGCAACATCACTGCACCCAAGACTCCCGGGGATGGAAAGATTGTATAAATAAACGCTTTTGGATAGAATTCTCTATGGTGCATGGCCTCACCATTAATGGACCTGGCCAATTTGACGGCCAGGGCCGGATATGGTGGGGAAACGAGGTTAGGCTTCTGAATGAACATGTGTTTTATTATCAAACAACGACATAAACATCTTATGAATAATGGATAATATTTTGTCTGCAGGCACTATCCGAAAATTGTGAGCGCCCAACGGTGAGATGTCTTCTTTTTATGATAGATTATTGTTTGAATAGATATACATGATGAATCTGGAAAACTAATATGTGAATGTGCGTCATTTAGGCCTTACATTTCAATGCATGCAACGGCCTTAGGCTTAATGGCACAACACATATTAATAGCCCGATGCTTCATATTAGCATTGTCAATTGCGATGATGTCAATATCGGGAATCTACAAATTAGAGCACCTGGAGACAGCCCCAATACTGATGGCATCGACCTCAGTGCTTCATCAGCGTATTAATATCTACGACTCGAATATTCAAACAGGTATCAGATATATACTTGTTAGTACGTAGTGTTAGTCTAATCTCTATCTATGAACAATCGAATATAAAGTATGCTAAGTTTATTTGATATAATACAATCGTTAGTTACAGATTTGGTTTACATGGGTACTTATAGTTTTCTAACTGGCACAAACTAACCGACACAATGTTTCAGGATAACTGCCATAACCGAATATAACTGCTTTTCGGTTGTGGACTTTACTTTTGATACACTAGGACCCTATACTTTACACTTTACATAAACGACTCTAAATACTTGACTTTCATGTTTGACCTTCATGGATTAGATAAATTAGTATCCAATACTCCTCCCTAATTTATTAATCCATGTCTTCGATATCTTCAAGCCCCATCATCTTTATCTTTGAACTTTGGCTTGTTTCCACTTTCTTTGTCTTGATCTTCAACGCTAAATATGTCTTGAACTTTCTTTTTGGTCTGACTTCTTTCTTCCTTGTCTTTAATTTCATCTCGATCATCTTTGTCACTTTTGTCACTATCTTCCTTCATTTGCTTCATTTCACAATCTTGAAACTCCAACAATTTGTTTCTTGTAGTACTTGTATCACGATTTTCTGGTTCAACTTTCTTGTTGCATGATTTAATGTCTTTCTCAATCTGGTTCTCCTTCTGAAATCTTGATGGCGTCTCTTGATGCTTCTTGCATTCGCCCTTTTCAATACTTGGTTCTTCTTCTAAATGTTTCTCATCTGAGACAACTTCATGGTTCTCTTTCTCAAACTGTTCTCTTACTATCTTTAATTCTTTCATCTCTTTGCTTGTGCAATCTCTCAACTTCTTGAGGTTCTCTAACTCTATCTGCATTTGTTTCTCAAATGCCATTTTTCTATTTCTTATTTTCTTCTCAAACTCTTGTTTTTCAATCTCTAACTCTTGAAGCATTTCGAACTTCCAAAACTCTAATTTACTCTTCAAATCAATTTCTATCTCTGACCGCATATCTTCTAATCTTCCTTTTGGAATTTCATCCTTCTCAATGATAATTCCTTTCTTTCTCGGTTCTTCCTTTAAGGATGTTATCTCATTTTCATCTTTACTAGTAACCATCAATAGTGCTGGTTCGTCATCTTCGAACACAAGGTTTGCTTTTTCTTCTCTACGGTTTGGTTTTGGACAATTTGCAGCAAAGTGTCCAAACTTATGACAATTATAGCACTCTATTTCTCTAAAGTCTCTCCTATGGTAGTTTTGATCTCCATAGTTTCTCTTGTTTCTATCATAACTATCTTCATTCTTACTATCTCTTGTGAATCTTCCTTGGCGTCTTCCTCGTGTCTGATTACCACCTCCTCGTCTATCATTTCCATAGTTGCGTTCATAATTTCTATTATTCCCTTGACGTGTGAACAACAATTTCTCACTATTATCTTCATCACTTCCTTTCCTAAACTTAAGCCTTTCTTCATAAGTCTTAAGTTTTCCAATAATATCCTCTAATTTTACTTTCTTAAAATCAACAACCATTTCAATGGTTGCTACTATTGATACAAACTTATCTGGCACTGCATTCAGTAGTTTCCGTACTTTTGTTTGTTCATCAAACATCAATCCACATGTAGCAGCCTTTGTAATAATACTCATCAACCTCCCAGCAAATGAATCTATTGATTCATCTTCTTTCATCACAAGTCTCTTAAATTCTGATTTGAGTTGTTGCGAGTGTGCTTGTTGTACATCTTCTGTTCCAATAAATCTAGACTTTAGAGAGTCCCAAATTTCTTTTGCTGTTTCACATCCCGCAACTTGCATTTGCAAATCTTCTGGTAACCCTTGAAATAAGTATGCTGACGTCGAACTATCCCTTTTTACATCAATCTCTTTTGATGTACTTACTCCTTCTAATAAATCCCATACTCCATTTGCCGTTAATATCTTCTTCATTCTTAATGCCCATAATGTATAATTTGTGTTGCTTAAAACTGGGCATTGATATGATGGTAACGATGTAGTGAAAACAACTCTGTTTTCGTTTTTATCTCCCGTCATATCTTACGATTTGGTTTTCTTCTAACACCAATATACTTCTAATAATAGTCGACCTTAAATTCTTCTTTCTAATCCACAATAGTAATATGCAACTTCTAAAACCAATATAATCTTAATAGCAGTCGAACTTAAATTTTTTGCCTAATAACAATAATTCTCAAACAATTCTAACGGTTTCTAACGCGAATTATAATGGAAGAAATCTATTCTACTAAATAGAGAAAACAAGTATTAAGATGTAAAACCTGTAATTTCTCTTGGGCCTTTTTAATTCTTGTGGGCTTTTAAAAGGTGGTATGCTTTTCTGTTCCCAAATAAAGACCGGCTTCTCTTTTTTTTTCCCCAATATAACGTTCTTCTTCCTCCCTGCTTTCTTCTACGCACAATTAGGGCAAGCCCTGTAATTGATGTTGGACTTCTTCTTTTCTGGTAATCGGTGTTTCACTCTTCTTTTCTGCTAATGATGGTCGCTTGGTCTGTTCTCTTCTCCGGCAAGTACACGGCGGCGGTCTCTCTTCTTCGCACAACCGGTATGTCTTATTTCTATTCTCCTTTTTTAAATCTATGATTCGATATTATCTTTAATCGAATCGTGTCTCTTTCTTTATTGATTCCTCTGAATCAAAAACTCTTCTCTGTCTCTCTTGTTGATTGACTGGTATGCGCACAGTCTATTACTTCTCTTGATTGATTCCCTGAATCAATCTGTTTCGTTGTCTCTGGTTCGAATCCTTTGGCTCTGATGCCAATTGTTAGTCTAATCTCTATCTATGAACAATCGAATATAAAGTATGCTAAGTTTATTTGATATAATACAATCGTTAGTTACAGATTTGGTTTACATGGGTACTTATAGTTTTCTAACTGACACAAACTAACCGACACAATGTTTCAGGATAACTGTCATAACCGAATATAACTGCTTTTCGGTTGTGGACTTTACTTTTGACACACTAGGACCCTATACTTTACACTTTACATAAACAACTCTAAATACTTGACTTTCATGTTTGACCTTCATGGATTAGATAAATTAGTATCCAATACGTAGTAATTTATTTATTCTAACTATGTATATCAGTTATTTCAACTCGATACGCTTAAACAGGTGATGATTGTGTAGCTATTAACGGTGGTATATATGATATCAACGTAACAAGGGTCTTTTGTGGACCTGGTCATGGCATCAGGTACCAAATGATGCTCTTTTTTGATTTTGATGTCGGTTAATTATTTATTGAACAGAAAACTTTACACAGATACACATCTTGTTTCGTTAGGACTTGTACCAACAAACGCCTAGTTTTTTCTTTAATGGACAACAAACACTTTAGTTGATTGGGCAATATCATATACTTTGAATACCACTAGACTTTCAATAAAAGTAAAATACTGCTAGTATCTTTCTAGGCAACCTCTTTCTGTATTCATATATATAACCAAATGCCGTGGAAAAACAAATACGGCTAGATATTTGCTTTGCTCATGGATGTGCTTTTGCAGTATTGGAAGCCTTGGGGAAAATGGTGGTAATGACAAAGTCGAAAAAGTACGTGTAGAAAGTTGTAACATCACGGGAACACAAAATGGATTGCGAATCAAAACCGTGCCGGTAAAATTAATATAAATCGATAGTATTTTACTATTTTCTACCCTTTAAAGCACAATTTGACAATTAATTTGATTCCCTGTACTACAGGGTGGAACGGGGTACGCTAGAGGGATCCTATTTCAGAACATTCAACTCGTAAACGTTGAAAATCCAATCATAATTGAACAACACTACTGTAATAATTATGAAGATGCTATTTGCCCAGCACCAGTAAGTGACATATAGGTTTTTACCATATTTTAGATTCTAAATCTTATAAACCTCCATGTACTAAAGTCGACCATTTGTTTGTATTCCGATTAGCCAAACTTACCTGCAGTTAAAGTGAGCGATGTGACATATACAAATATATATGGGTCTTCAGCAACAAAGCAAGCGATTACATTCAATTGCAGCGGGAAGTATAACTGTACTGGCATCAATACATACGATGTTGGAATTACGGGACAAGATGATTTTTCTTATTGTAAAAATGCCCAAGGAAAGTTTGTTTCCACCACCCCAAGTGTTATATGCAGTTAGATTTATGTAGCACGCCACGTTTGGCCATTTGGGGATAATATTTGGGATATTGTAATAGTACTGTCTTCTTTTAACGGATCTAATAGATTATCTTAAGCACTTCCTTAATTCGATACTAACTCATTAACAAGCTAGTTACTAATCATCTCAATGAATACGTCTTTGCATAGAGTTAAGTACAAGAGAAATCCACATCATTCGAGGACATGTTCATACGGTCGTTATTTTGCGAGATCAGTTTTATTTCAAAAGAAATTTTGAACTCACAAAATTAAAAGTTATACTATTTGAAAATGATTTATGGATAAAAATTTAATGTCCATTAATTACACCTATAGTGTGAGCACTGAAGCCAAACCATTGAAGATATATCTTTAGTACCAAGTGAAAATTCCAATCGGTAAAACATCTGAAAGTAGAATAGTGACAGAAGTTACGTCACTAACCATTTCAATGGTTGAAAATTGTGAGCACACTAAGGTGACTAAAAGATAAATAAATATTTCATATGTTTATCGATGGGTCGGAATTAATATTTTGTTAATACCGTAACACATACCTTTAGCTATTGACATATTAGTGTCTAATTTGCATCTCTTTAAAAGTCAAGTAGATTTACTGGCCAGTTTTGTGTCACAAATGCATTTTAAGGGTAAAGTTTACAAAGGACTTGAACGTTGTGTCGAAAGTTTCAAAACTTGAAGTACCTGAGCCATAAACGGAATCATTATATAGAATATGATTGGCCAGAATCCTTCATTTCAAAAGAATTAATTAACTTTGAATGAATTTGATTGCCAGATAAAGAACTAACAGCCAAAGAAAAACTTAACTTGAACAGTCAGTAGAGGTTGAATTTTGGTCAATATTGATGACTCTCCTTTTCTAACAGCAATTTGAATGATTATCAGCCTCAATTGTTTCCCTAAATGCATGTCCTGCCTTTTCAAAACTATAAACCTTTTTCTATCAGCTTGTTCATGCTTTTAAAAGTGAAAAAAGTGTTTCTATTTTTAATTGTACTATATAAAGCTAGTCATAAGAAACTCCACACTTTGACTGAAAAGAGCAATGGTCTCAAATTTTCAATTATAGATACAGATATAAATAGATTTTGTTTACACTTAAAAATTTGTGACACCCGGCCTTGTCATAATTTCTTTTTTTTTTTATGTAATTTCTCTTATATGAAAACAACATGTACATAGAGAAAAGGAAGATAAGTTACTTTACAGCACCTAAATTATACCATTAAAATTATTTTTGTCTCATTTGATTGAGTAAAATTCTTAATGAATAGATTATGAGATTATCCTATATAACACATAAGACTACACATTACATTAGATGGTTGATATACCAATCAATCCCATATAACTATACAGCTTATAATTAATAGTCTTAATGCTTTAACATCACATTTTCGGTAAGTCCATAAACTATTGCATTTATACGAAGAATTAATTCCAAACACATAAATGATAGTCAAATTATCATGTAATTTAAAACAAGATCATCTAATTAATCTTCATGTTCATACATATCATCAAAGAGTTTCCCATAGTATATATACTGAAAGCAGCAGAAAGAAATTGTAGGAAAAAAATACAAAATAGTTACCAGCTTAAGTTTTCATTCATAAGAATGGTAAGATTACCCAACTCCACACCGAGTTTTCATTTATACAAACAAGTTTATTTGTATATAAGAGGCACAATGGTGGGTGTGTGTGTATGTGCGTGCGTATAGAAGACTACCAACGACCACAATCCATTGTGGTCGTTGGTATAACGAATTATATGGCGCCCCAATAAACTTTTCCGTGATCTACCTGTATTTGATGGTCGCTAATAACCTTCTTCTATTTGTAGGGTTTCTTAATGGCAGTCGTGTTGAGTCTGTGCTATGTTTCTTTTAGCCCAAAAACTGCAAGTGCAAACACGTTTGATGTAACATCTTATGGTGCAGTAGGAGATGGGAATACAGACGACTCTCAGGTAAGCCATTTTCAAAAGTTTTAATCAAATGAAATGTGATTCTATGCCAAAAGAACTATGAACCAGCTAGTATTACGGTAATCTAATTATGTTTATCAATACAGGCTTTCATTAAAGCATGGTCTGATGTATGTGGAGATGATACACAATATCCAACGTTGATCATACCACCAGATATGAACTTTTTACTAAGCCCGGTGTCATTCAACGGTCCCTGCAAATCCTCTACGATAAATATTCAGGTAAAACAATACTTGAAGGCTTAATTATTTCATGATGTTATGTTACAAAGTCTTGATTACATATCTACATGTAAATTAAGTTTATAATTTTTTTTAATTAACACTGTGGCATTTGTGTTTGTATGTGTAGCTTTTGGGCAACATTATTGCACCCAAAACACGTGATGGATGGAAAGACTGTGTAAAGACACGCTTTTGGATATATTTCACATCGGTGCGAGGGCTCACCATTGACGGAACTGGCACACTTGATGGCCAGGGCTCGATCTGGTGGGACTACCAGGTAAGTTAATTCTGGAATCGAGCTTGAGTTCAATGTCAAACATTTGTAAAGAGCCTAACAGCAGTTGAGTTTGTTTTGTTGTAGGTGACAGACGAACCTTGTGATCGCCCGACGGTAATTATAATAAATGCCTACTCTTTAATTCTGATGATTAGAATGCATGTCAACTTAATTAATAAAGAATCAAAAACTAACATGTTCATGAATGTAAATCATTTAGGCTTTACATTTTCACGAATGCAACGACCTTCGGCTGAGTGGCACCACACATATTAACAGCCCAAAGCTTCATATAAGCATTGTTAATTGCGAAGATGTAGATATCGGAAATATAAATATTGTAGCACCTGGAAACAGCCCCAATACTGATGGAATTGACGTCAGTGCTTCCACACGTATTAATATTCATGACTCGAGCATCCAAACTGGTATCCGAGAAAACACAAATCATACTTGCTAATGTGTTTTTTATGATGCGGTCTTTAATCGTTTTGATACATTCAACAGGTGATGATTGTGTGGCTATTAACGGTGGCATATACGATATCAACGTAACAAGGGTGTTTTGTGGACCTGGTCATGGCATAAGGTATATATAGTACTGCATGGCATTGATCTTTAGATTTTAACTATCACACTTACAAAAATTTAAAATAACTCCATTGATGCGTTTTCAGTATTGGGAGCCTTGGAGAAAACGGTGGTAATGACACAGTAGAACTAGTACGCGTACAAAATTGTACTATCACAGGAACAGAAAATGGATTACGAATCAAGACAGTACCGGTACACCTAAATTTAATCAAGTTTATGTAACACAAATTTTTTAGGTTACATCTATAAACACCATTTGACTATTTCATGTGTTTATGTACCATAGGGTGGAACTGGGTACGTTAGGGGGATCACATTTCAGGACATCAATCTATTGAATGTTAAAATCCAATTATAATTGATCAACATTACTGCAGTAATTCAAAAAATTCTGAATGCCCGGCACCGGTTTGTCTCATGTTCCTTAGCAACAATTTATCTCATTATTTTGTACCCAAGATGCATTTTTCGTATCTAACATGTCATGTTTACTCTTTTTTTATTTGAATTAGCCATCGGAACCAGCCGTACAAGTGAGTGATGTGACATATATAAATATAAATGGGACATCAGCATCAAAGCAAGCAATTACTTTCAGTTGTAGCGAGAAGTTTAACTGTACTGGAATCAATACAAACGAAGTTGGAATCATTGGTGACGGTGATTTTGCTTACTGCAAAAACGCTCAAGGAAATTTTGTAGCTACTACCCCATTTATAAGTTGCAACTAGATTGTAGTTAAACCCCCACATTTGGGATATATAATATCCTTGAAGTGTAACGAAATCTAAATTTTACAGCATTAAGCTAATTACTTTAAGCACTAGCTTTTAGCTTCCAGCTCGATCATTAGCAAGTTACAAAGCGTATGCATACGTTTATGCGACGACAAAAACACTTTTCATGCACAACTTTGGTTGAGCGGTATCAAGTGTTGTTGTTAAAGTAATTAAATGGAAGCACAATTACACTTGAATATCAGATATCACACTATATAAAACAAGCTTGAAATAAGGGCAAGTCTCCCCTCAAAATTCTAAAAAAAAGACACCTGACATTTTCCCTCATTCAATGGTCCAGAACAAATATACCTCCAACAATATCACTTACAACAAATCAATTCAGTTTTATCAAAATTCAATTCATAACCGAAATCAGTTTTCCCTAAATCATTAATACCGAAACAGTTCTTCACCAAATCAATTAACCCTAATAAAAGTCCCCAACTAAAATCAGATCCACAACCAACGAAGGAATCAAAACCGTTTCTAACTTCAACTGATCATACCCGCACTAATACATCCAATAAATCAGAAAACCGAGGAAAAATAAAGGACGGATCGTTATGAATAAATCAATACATTTTTGTTGATCATCCCGATAACTACCGATGACATACCCACAACTAGACCACGATTGAAACTGTGATTTCTAATAAGGGTGTTTTTATTTTGAATATTAAAAATGGTTGAGGGTTCTTTTCACCTCAAATTGGGGATTTATTAGTCCACTGATGATAGAAAGGTAAAATTTTGTTGATGATTAATGGTCAAATTTGAATTGTTTGAAGTTGTGTTCTGGTTAAGATTACAATTATATGTTTTGTTTGCAGAAATATCGGACTGGTAGATACAAACTTGAACCTTCATCGGAAGGTAAACAAAATATGCAATCAACTATGTGACATTTAATTATTTGGAGGTATTATTAAAAAGGATGAAAGCTAAAAATACGCAACATATTTATTCAAAACAGACATCTACGCAACGAACTTTCAAAATTACCATTTTACGCAATATACTCTCAAATTTGGAACGATCTATGTAATATGACCGCGAACTAGTACGTTACCAGATTACAAACTTTGAAAAATTACAGAAATGGTCCTTGTGGCTTGCGTTGACTTTTACCGGTCATCCATTGACTTTTGTTTCACTTAAAAAAGTTACAGTAATGGTCCTTATGGTTTGCATTGACTTTCACTTTTAGTCCGTTTTTATACTTTTTCACCCGTTCTTTTACGTTTTTATCCGTTTTCATCCATTTTTTACGTTTTCGTCATTTTTTATACATTTTAGCCTGGTTTCTTACATTTTTATCCATTTTTTATACGTTTTCGTCCGTTTTTATACATTTCATCTGTTTTTATACGTTTTCTTTCGTTTTAATACATTTTCATCCTTTTTTTACGTAAAAGTCCGATATCATACGTTTTTATCCGTCTTCTTACATTCTCATACAATTTTTTATACGTTTTACACGTTTCATACATTTTCATCCGTTTCTATAAGGTTTCTTCGTTTTTATATGTTTGGTCCGTCTTTGTGCGTTTTCTTACATTTTTGTACGTATGAATACAGATAAAAATGATTAATAATGGATAAAAACGTATGAAACCATACAAAACACATAAAAGCATAAAAAAAAAGTATAGAAATGTACTAAAACATACAAAAGTGTATAAAGCGTATAAAATGTACAAAAACGAATAATAATGTACCAAAACGGATAAAAACGTAAGAAAAACGGATGAATACGTATAAAAACAGATGAAATGTATAAAAACGGATAACAACGGATAAAAATGTATGTAAACATAAGAAAATGTACTAAAACATATAAAAACAGACGAAAACGAATAAAAACATATGAAAACATATAAAAACGGATGACAACGTATAAAAATAGACAAACAAATAAAACGTATGAAAGCGTATAAAAACGGACGAAAACGTATAAAAACGGATAAATATGTATAAAAATGGACGAAAACATAAAAAATGGATGAAAACATATAAAAACGTATTAAATAGACGAGAACGTATAAAATCGGATGAAAGGTATAAAAGCGGATGAAAATGCATACAGACGGATAAAATGTATAAAACGGATAAAACATAAGAAAACATATAAAGCATGATGAAAACGTATAAAACGTATGGATATGTATAAAAATAGATGAAAACATATAAAAATTGATGAAAATAGATAATCGATGAAAAGCAGATGAAAACATATAAAATCATATGAAAACGGATGAAAATGTATAAAAACGAATGAAAATGTATAAAAACGAATGAAAACGTATAAAAACGGACGTAAACGGATAAAATAAAAGTAATAAAACGTATGAAATCGGACGAAAACATAATAAAACCAGATGAAAATGTATAAATATGAACGAAAACGTATAAAAAATGGATGAAAACATATAAAAAAAATATAAAAACATAAGAAACCAGACTAAAACGTATAAAAATTGACGAAAACGTAAAAAATGAATGAAAACGGATAAAGAGAACGGGTGAAAAAGTATAAAAACGGACTAAAAGTGAAAGTCAATGCAAACCATAAGGACCATTACTGTAACTTTTTTAAGTGAAACAAAAGTCAATGGATGACCGGTAAAAGTCAACGCAAGTCACAGGGACCATTTCTGTAATTTTTCAAAATTTGTAATCTGGTAACGTACTAGTTCCCGGTCATATTACGTAGATTGTTCCAAATTTGAAAGTATATTGCGTAGAATGGTAATTTTTAAAGTTTGTTGCGTAGATCGTCTGTTTTGAATAAATATGTTGCGGATTTTTAGTTTTCACCCTATTAAAAATCGAGAAATTGATATGCACATGCTATAGAAATACCGACAATCTGATTATTAAAAACTCATGTTGATCATCTCCATGTCAACTTTCCATGACGCTTGATTAGCAACCTGGTCCGACTTTCAAAACATGAGTCTAAGTTTGATCCCACGCATATGTAGATTTACTAATTGTGTGTAACATATATAAAGGTGTGTTTGATTGTCACTTAATGAAATGACTCAACAGCCAAATCTGAATCGGTCAAAGGCCATATTGTTTGGTAGAGTAAAATCCGATGTTGTGTGATCCAAATCAGTTCTGAGTGGGCCATGATCCCTAGACTAGCCCTCCCATTAAGTAGCCTACCTTTGACTTAAATATCCTGTTAACTCTTTTGTGTCATAGGCACTAGCCTCAATTATTACTCTCAGTCTTTTCAGTCACTCCTTTGTAACAAAATTTATAAATGGACTATTGCATGAATATAATATACTAAAGTGAAGGCATAGAATCAAGACAATCACATTAACCTCCATGAGTCCCTCACGTTATTATACACTTGAAACTAAGATTTACGTGTCCTATATCGATTTAATAATTTTTTTTTAACACTCTTTACTCTAAATTTTTTAATCCAACATTTATTTTGCATAAGTTATAAATTTCTCTCGTTAAATACTCCCTAACATTTATCAAACAAAATATTTCGCTCGATTACAAAAGGTTAAGTTGGTAAATTCATGTTACTCAGATTGATCATTCAATACAGTAATCAAAACTTTCACTCATAATCATATTCACTCAACAACAATAAATCATTCAGCGGCTTTATTTCATTCATCACTAAATCACATTTCTTACTACGACTTTATTTAGAGAATGCAATTGCTAAAAAGGAAGTGAATATATGATCTTTAAGAAACTATACTTTTAGAGATTCGATTCACAAATGTTGCATGATAGATGATCATGTAAAGTAATTGTAGTTTCTCATTCTATAAAAAGCTCCTTTTACATTATCATTAAGTAAATAACCTTATTATTAGACTATTGGTGCACTAAGTTGTTGGTATGTTAATCTTCAGGTACATAGGCTTGAGATGGCAATTGACAACACTAAGTTTCGACAATGGCTAATAAAGGAATATGATGGTACTAAAATTTGTATAATATGAATATGATCTCAGCAATTGGTTACTATCATTTTAACTTGAAGAGAAGTTACTTTGGGTGAAGAATCGGAAAAGTTTCTGCAAGAAGGAGGCTTTAATATTAGCACGGAAAGTGAACCATGTGAACCTTATTAATGCTTATAATGCTTTTATAGACAATTTATTTGTTTTATGTATGTATAGGTCAATATGGGTCAAAAGGGCTACAATACGTTTGGGACAAAACTGTTAACCCAAACAGTCCTTTAAACATTTAGTTTTATTAGTTGACAGTTATTGGTTGACGGTTATAAACGGTTACTATTGTGAATCGACACAATGGTTGACCTTGAAAGGTTGTGTCGTTTCACATAGTATATAAACTCTAGGATTAATTCAATGTAATGTTAAGTCCTATTATTATTACTGTTTCATTTCTTTACTCGTTTACAAACATTACAAAACCAAACATTATACTCAGTTATATATGGCAAGTATAAAACATCTCTTGGAATGCAATTGGCTTCAACCAAAGCCTGTAACAAGATACCAACAATGGTATCAGAGCGCATGTTCTGATCCTTGGGGGAAGCAATTTCAAAGGAAAAACAAAGCACCTCTCTACACACGTTATTTACAAAAGGAAGCCCAACCCAATACCCCAAAGTGGCCTAAACACAAGAAACACATATCCCCTGAGGGAAAACAACTGCTTAAAAAGAAAATGGAAGAAGTTGTGCAATTTAACTCCTCGAAAACAAAACACCCAGTGGGAAGCAGTTACAAACTAATTGGAGAACCAAGTGGGTTGTCCAGAAAAGACAAGCGTGCACGTTGCTACATTTGCAAGAAAAGAGGGAACGTTTATTGGAAATGTACAATGGAGAAGAAGGCGTGTGACACAGAAAACATGGAATCAAACATTATGAACACTGTGAACCCAGAAGACCAAGAACCATTCAAGTATGAACCAGAAACTATGCATGTAACATCAGATTACATGGTTGAGGGTTCTGATTTGAAGAACTGGGATGACATATGGTATGTCAGCACTGTATACAAGAAGCACATGTGTCCCATGAAGCACTTGTTCAAGAGAATGATACAGAGATTCAAAGTTGAGGGGACAGAAGAGAGGGAAAAGAAGTTCATAGTTTCATATGGCATATGAGAGGCATATGTGGAAACAAAAGAAGGGAGATTGGTGATACCAAATGTAACTTTCACACCAGAAGTTACATTGAACATTCTGAGTTTAGATTAATTGGAAAACCAAGGATTCATGGTAAGTTATGAAGGAAATAGATGCAAGATTGGGTACATGTTCAATAACATGGAAGAAGATTTCGAACATGACAACACCATAGAAGGAGAAAATGAAGAAAGCATCAAAGAAAGTCATAACAGTTTCTTGGATGGCTACTTTAGATCTTTGGACCTTGATGAAGGATTTCCTTTAATTAAAGGCATGAAAGAATTGAAAATGGACAGTAAAGGTGATTATGATTATATAGATAATGAGTATCTAAGCATAAATGGGACTTTGTACTTCATGAAGGTAAAAACTTTCAACAGATTTATTGCATTTCTAGACTTATTGAAATCAGATAAATTAGTATATGGAAACTGGGAAGTGTTAAAAGGGAAATTCATGGAGTTGCTAGACTGGTTCTACATAGGATTTCTGAGGCAACAAGAATTAGGAGAATTACCACCATCTATAGGGCCAATTAAGGTTGACTTATTAGCCTTATATAAATTTGTTGATGCACTGGGTGGGTATATGAATGTTACATTCAATGGAAATTGGCATCAAGTTGCAAAAATACTAGGATTGGCATATGAACATCATGAGGCAGTGAAAGAGGTGTAAAAAGAATACATTGGCATAGTTAAAGTATACTATGAAGAGGCAAAGAGGGTGCAAGGAGAACCAGATGATGTGGCAGGGAATGGCAGAGGTGCTGCAGACATTCAGTGGCCACAGGTTGATGCACAGGTTAATGCTGGAGTACCAGAGATGCTAAAAGAAACTCCAAAGAAAGGGAGCAAGGCTGCTAAAGGAGATACATTCATGGAAGATGCCAACAATGGAAGCAAGTATGCAAATGCAGTAGAAGGAATGGATGCAAGTAGCAGTGATGATTTTGAAATCATTACTTGAAGATGGAACCAGGAAACAAGTGGAACTTGGCATTAAAGCATTATGAGGGAGAATGTGAACCTTATTAATGCTTATAATGCTTTTATAGACAATTTATTTGTTTTATGTATGTATGGGTCAATATGGGTCAAAAGGGCTACAATATGTTTGGGACAAAACTGTTAACCCAAACAGTCCTTTAAACATTTAGTTTTATTAGTTGACAGTTATTGGTTGACGGTTATAAACAGTTACTATTGTGAATCGACAAAATGGTTGACCTTGAAAGGTTGTGTCGTTTCACATAGTATATAAACTCTAGGATTAATTCAATGTAATGTTAAGTCCTATTATTATTACTGTTTCATTGCTTTACTCGTTTACAAACATAACAAAACCAAACATTATACTCAGTTATATATGGCAAGTATAAAACATCTCTTGGAATGCAATTGGCTTCAACCAAAGCCTGTAACAAGATACCAACAAACCAATGTCATTATTGACTCATGTGCATCTAATGAACTATATGTGTGAGCACAAAACGAGTTAAGGTTAAACACTGCATCTAATAAATTATATGATGTGTTATATGCACAAGTTGTGAGTGTCCAGAAGGGAATCCCACGACGTCTTTTTAGCCGAAACCCGTGGTTTCTTGGTGCATACGAGCATTGGACCGTTATCAAGGTAAAACTTTCTTCGATATTATTGCTTCTTCCTTCAATGAAAATTGAATTTTTATATTCTTGTGATGTTTACGAATCCTTCTAATTAGGAACTTTGATTTACAACACTTTCAATTTAAATGTCTTCATTTTCCTTTGTTACTCTATCTTATCTTAAAGAGCTTGCACAAGAAAATACTTGCATATATTATTCATATATACTATACTTCATGAGTAGTTTTGATATTTCATCCACGATGGTATTTTAAAGATCCAACGAAATGTCAACAAAGATGATATTGTGTCTTGAACCCAAAGACGGACATCAACCAGTTGATAGACTAAACTTTACCTCTAACGTTTTTGTTTTTAAGTTTTGGTTTGAATTTCCAACGTTATTGTATTTATGTTAGGAATTGGAAATTCCATGTTAAAGTGTCGGTCACCCCAATAATGGTCTAGCATATGTTAGCTCGTAGATTTGTCATTGTTTACGTTATTTAATAGTTAATTAGTTAGTCAGTAGCTTAGAATAGTTTAGAGTAACTCCGTGGAGGAAGGACGGGTCTTTACCCATCAGATACCGATCCACAGCCGATAGGAGGTCGTGTATTCAGTAACTATAAATACCCCTTCCATCCATGGAAGGGGTGTGGCTTCTTTGAATCTAACCTTTCATTTGTAAAGCAACTCTCTTCAAGAAACCTCCTCTCAACTCTCTTCATCTATCTCTAATGGCTTTCTTATTTAATCATTGTCCTAGACCACCCGAATCATTAAACAACATAATATTCATGATCCTACAATTGGCATCAGAGCCAGGTTGTGTTGTTTTTTTTGATTCGTATGGTTTCTTATGTGGGTCTTATATGCGGTTTAATGTGTTCTTGTATGCGATTTAGACGGTTTTTTTGTTGCAGTTTGATGTGGTTAGGCTATTGACAAATCTAGTGTTTAGTTGTGTTTGATGTTTAAGATGTTTTGATAGTATGATGGGCTCAATCAGTTAGTTAACAATTTTTTATAACAACTTTTAACAAAATATGTTTTTACAAACTGTTTGTATAAAAGTTTCTAGTCAAAAATCTGGGTTCAAACATAAATTGTCTTAAATGCTGTTTGTGATATTCTTCAAAGCGTCTTGTGGTCATTTCTTCTTGTAAAAAAAACTGTCCAGAAGCGTTTTTTTAAAATCTGCTTGTGCTAAAGATGTCCGGATGCGAGTTGCTGTTTTAAGTCCAGATTCATATTGTTTAAAGCGAGTTGTCCATATTGTCAAAAGCAAGTCGTCAAAATTTATGTTTTTAGATGCGAGTTGCCACATCTTTGAATGCGAGTTGTTTCATTTGTCCAGATTCACTTAACTAGGAAGCGAGTTGGGTACTGGTTCAGTTTCATGCGAGTTACTTAACTCGCATTTGGTTTTATTGCACTTGCTTTTGAGCGAGTTGCTATTATTGCGAGTTAGTAATGAATGCGAGTTGAGATTCTGTCCAGGTTCAATGAAACATATGCGAGTTGTGTACTCGCATAATTTTATGCGAGTTGATGTATAGCATCTATGCGACTTGTCAAAACCTTGAAAGCCAGTTGTTGACCATTATCAAATACTAAAAGACTCGACCTCAGTCCATTTCAAGAACATCATGTGTCCAATCTTCTTAAAAGGAAAATGAAATGCAATAGAAAATAAAGACCACAACACCCGTTCTAAATCCAAACCCAAATCCAACACCTACATCTTAACCTACTTCAATCAACAACTTCTACTCAAACAAAATCCCATCATCAAACAACTATGACTCAAACGAAATTAAAAATCGAAAAGATCTCAGCTTTGTTTCTAAGGAATTCTCAAGGATCCATCAAGCCAAAGGCATAAGAAGAAACAATATTCATCATTGATCTAAGAATCAATAACAAAAGCTCAAAACGATCAAGACTCAAAACCAAAAGTCTTATTGAAAACAAAGTTTAGACCTCAGTTTATCTCATTGTCACACCAAAGATTTGTTCTTAAGAACATATCTAAAAGAGATTTACATCATTGGCCAAATTGTTAAGCATGCATATTCAGCTTAATATTCAAACTCTGAAATGAAGTTAACACGCTTTGTTAATTCACTTTTCAATTGCTCGTTTATTTTAAAATTACAAAACCACTATCTGGTCCATGTTTCTCGTTCTTTTCCGAACTCTTAAAGAAAAACAATTTAACAAATCTATTAACTGTTGTCTTTGGTTCGTGTAATCTCATGTCAAACATTCGAAACTTACCAAGACCTTGATGTAAGAGCTCATGCCATCCCTGTGGCTTTGAAGACCTTCGAGCCATCCCTGTGGCGTGGTCAAAATGTGTGGGTCTTCAATGATGTGCTGATGAAAACGGTTAACATGATACGATTTGCTTAAGAGACTAGTGGGTATGTGATTTGTTTTGGCGAGAGAGGCGTGATAATGTGAAGCGGTAATGTGGGAGGCGGATGTTTTTGCTTTAGGGTTCTGAATATTAGTGTGATAATGGGATTAAGTGATATTTTATACCCAAATTTTTAGGGTTCGTTGGATGACATAACTCTTGGGCCTACAATACCGAACATGATTCTCAGCAAGGAGTGGGCCTCATGGTAGTAGAATGGGTACTAAGTTCATTGAATGGGCCGTGTTCTAAATTGTTTGGGATATGAATCGAATGGATTGGGCCTTGGGTTATTAATGTGTGAATATCCAACATGGACCAATCTGATATGTGTGACATATGATGGGTATATTGGGATTTTATGTGAGCTTGGATTCGGTATAATTATTTATGTTGGATAGTATCTTTTTAAAGGATCGTGAAACACTCTGAGACCCGAAATGATCTTGATGAGATTTGGACACCTATTGTTGGAAGTAATTTTAATTAGAATCGGTTTTCTTGAACAATTCGTGAATGAGCTAAAGAGAGATTATGGTTTGGTGAAAGTTGTTCAATGGACCGGGTAAAATAGTTGGATTTATGGATATGGGCCCTCTAAAGATTAAATGGATCGAATTCAAAATTGTGGTTAAACTTCTCAAAATTTGATCGTATATATGAGCTTTGATCTTATGAGATTTGAACTTTATGAGATTTGATCTTGATTTTTGATGATGAGATTTGGAATGATAACGAGAGTTTTTGTGATGTGATCTGATACTTTGGCTCATACACTTTCATCAGTTGACATTTCAAGGTTTGAGTTGATACTTGAACAAGGTTGACTACAAGGTTGTCTGGACGATATATCTTATTTGGATTTGAAGTGAGGTTTCCTGGGCGTGTCTACTTATTTCGTCTTCTTTCTTTCTACCCTTCTGCGAAGATGACTTGTCTGGGCATTGATAGAGTGTGATAAAGACTTGGCTATTCAGTTACGTTTGTGATTCTTTCTCGCTTAACCCACAACGTAGCTATCACTTAGGTGTCTCACGCAGTTGAGGATATGTCAAGAGGTTTTGTACATTGGGTACACCGTTCCTTTTTCACGAGGATTAGTACAAGTTTAAGTAACACATCTGGGGAATTCTACTTCATGATCAAGTTTGGTATATCGGGTTTACCTCACCAAATGGTCACTGCTATAGCCGTCAGATTATGTGAATGGTGTGTTTTCCAAAGTGTTGAATGGATGAGATGTGATCAGCAATTCCCATGAGATATTCTGAATGTTTAAGATACTTTACAGTCTAAGCAATTTTTTTTCTAGAATCCTTAGTGTCTTTCATGACTTCTCAAGATGATTGCTTATGACAAGAAATTTTCGTGCAAATGGTTGTACACGTTATGATGCTTCCGAAAGTTCGAAACCATCATGGGGGAGAAACGTGTACCTTGGTTTATGGACAACCTTCAAGGGGAAGTAGTGTATACTACTCGACTTAGTATGGTTTGTGAAGTTGTCTACATAAGGGTAAAGAATTGTTGTTAATATTGTTTAAGATGGAGAATGAACCAGCGATGAACATTGCATGTACCCTAAAAGCAGATATTCACCAAAACCAAAGTTGTCATAACACATTCAAGTCGACATTGTTTACGGTTTTGTCTTGATTTTGTAAAATCCGCGAAAGAACCTATTTCTCGGTTTAAATCATAGACTTGTAAAATCCGTGACAATGAAAACATCTGGTTAAAGTAATGAGCATTTCGGATCTGTTTTACGATTTATTCTTGGTTTTGTAAAATCCTGCGAAAGAAACTATTTCTCGGTTTAAACCATAGAATTGTAAAATCCCGTGATGATGGAACCATCCTGGAGAAAGGAAAGTGTAGGTCGGGATCCTTTCTGATGCTAGTGCTACGGTTTCTACTTCGAAGAAGAGATAAAAGGGTGTACTTCATGAATTGGATGTGTGTTTGGATATTCGTCATAGCAGTTTGGTTATTACATGGTTTTACGGGGTTATGTGCTTTTAACCATGGTCGGGATGAAACCATTATCATTGTTCACTTAAAATGTCAAAGGAGGCTAGATTTGAGCTTTTAACCAAGAAGATATGACAACGGAGTTAATTCACTATTGTTTATTTGAGGTTGATGTGAAATATCACGAGTGTACTTAGTATCTGAAGGTATCGGGATGGTTGGATGAAGATTCTTCATGATCCTTGTTCGAGCTTATTATTAAAAACGAAGACTTGGAAATCTAGTTATTGTTGGGTGTCTTTTACCTTTTCTTTTACCACTTGGGGGAATTGGGCTCATACCACCACAAAATAACTATCACTTTAAGGAGTTACGTTGTAGTGCTCAGTGTCACATTCAATTGTGGATTTTCAAGAGGTGATGTATGTCTTATACTTGATGGCTGGTTGGTTGAAGAGTATAGAGTACATAGAGAGTACTTAGAGATGCTAATGGAAATCGGCACCGCTCTTTGTTACATATGTGCAAGTTTAAGTCATGAGTTCGGGGTAGTTTACTTCAGGGTCAAATTCATCATATTGGGTTTTCTCCATCAGCTGTCACGACAAAGAGCCTACTGAATGATAATGGGGTTGATTACAAGTTGGCCAAGAGTAGATGAAAAGAGAGAGATTATGACGTTTGAACACAACAGTTCAAGCCTCGTTTTCTAAAGAAAAGAAAAGTGTACGTTTCAGTGCGCTTTATCTTCAAGAAGAAGAGAAATCTTCTTATGACGTATGAACATAACAGTTCATGCCTCGTACTCTAAAGAAAAGAAATGTTTACGCTTCAGTGCGCATTATCTTCGGAAGAATAGAAATCTTCTCATTATGACCATTCTCATCAACATGCTTCATACTTTTCCATGCGCTCATCATCAAGTGAACCGGCTACCATCGATTGTTTTCTCATTCCACTTGCTCGATTATAATGAAGATGGCGACATCATGTCTTTGATTTTGCGGGAGAGAAGTGTGAATAGAACATTTGGATGATTTCACTTATTTAGTCAAGAATGGCATCTCCGTATGCAATTCTTGAGGGGAGAAAAGTGTGAATTTTTGCATTGTTGATTGATATTTAAGAATATAAATTGTCATACGGCTTAAACTCATGTAAGAACCGAGCTTCTTCTTATCGGGTCATCTTCACATGGAGTTTTTTCTCTTCTAAGAGTCGTTGGTTGACATCTTCACTCGGATTGATGAGTTTATCGACAAAGTGCTTCCGGTTAATGCTTCACGTATACATCAACATGATGATTCGAACAATCTCTCATTCTTGTTTGATGTGATTGGTAGTTTGGTGTTACCATCTTGTGTGTTCGTTCTTGGCTCGATTGTCGATTTCCTTGATGAACATCTTTCATTTCTTGTTTGATTGGGAGGATTTTAGTTAAGGGATTTGCAAGATGTAAGTTAATTAGGATGCTTTTGGTGGGATGATTTTTGGTGTGAGTTGAAGATGTTAACTATCTATTCCCAACCGCACAATCTTGAAGAAGGTCGAGTCTGATCATTTCTACATTTTCGCTACATGTTAGAAGACTAAAGGCGAGTTGCATTTAACGATCTAAAGACTTCTTCCTAATCGGGCATTTATCAAAGCAGATTGTCGGTTTAGGGAGAGCACTAATTGGGAGAGAGTTATAAGTCGATTCAATCCCAATTAGACTTGCTCATATTCTCAGAAATGACTCCTCGAGACGTTGATATTGACTATTGTAATATTGCGGTTGCACTATTGAATAATAATCCGCTCTTTGGTATTCCTTTACCAAATCTTCACGGATTATTGTTCATGAAAATTGATCCGCTCTTTGGTATTCCTTTACCAAATCTTCACGGATTATTGTGCACTCTGTAAATCAACCACATGAACATTAAGGAAAATGACTACCTCATCCGCTTGAAGACATTATTGGTAAATCTTCCAAATCAGTCTCTATATGTATATCTTTAGGAAGATGGAATTGATGTTGAGGAATCATTTGTTCCGGTTCATTAAGTGGGTCAATGTACATCCGGTTGTACATTTATTCACATGTTGGACATTTGACACAAGTTGATTACTTCGAAGTTAATCATTTATCACTTATTTGAGATTGAAGTTGACTTTCACAAAGGCGTGTTCTTATTTGATAACTTGCTCGGGCTTAAGAATTTGAGTTGAAGACTTGGTTTATCTAGTTACCAGCAGTCGAGGTGGATGGTTGAAGACCTGTGAGGAGTGTGTAAATACTCATCATTTTTGTACAAATTAGACTACAAAAACATCTGAAAACACTCAGAAATGCATCAAAATGATAAAAATATCACAAATAAGTGTTTTATGTGTTTTAAATGCAAAATATCAAAATCGGTGAAAAACGTATCAAGTTTGCATAATTGGCGCTTTAGTCCCCAAGTTTCAAAAGTTGTCAAAATAGTCCTGTAAATCTAAATAAAGAAAATATCATTTTAAGTCCCTAGGGATTCCTAAGTTGTCAAAATTGGTCCTTGAGATTTAAAATTACAAAATTACAACTTAAGTCCACGAACTTTGTAATTTGGCAAAATGGTCCTTTGAGAATTTGAAAATGTCAAAATGGTACTTGTACTATTAAAGTTTGTCAAATTCAGTCCTTATGTTAACTTTGAGAAATTGGCGTTTGGTCCTCATCTTTCGTAAAGTGGCAATATTAGTCCTTGTATTTATAAACTAAACCAAGCCTTGTCAAAATGAGTTGTGACCCCGCCATTTCACCATTTGGACCCCTGTCACACTTTTGGACCCTGTGTCAAACCCAAAGTCAAACCTCTCCTTTTCCCACCTTCCCCACACTGCCTTCCCACCTTCACTGCCTCTGCAACAGGCCCTCTCCCATCACCTTTTCCCCTTTCCCACCACCCCCTCATCATCACAAACCACCACATTAAATGCCACCCCCTACTAGCTATTTCAGAAGCTACAGTCAAATTTAGGTCTTCCCGCCAAAATTGATAAAACGGCCAACTCACTCAAAACTCAACCATTGGCTCCAAAAAGAGGTGGGATTCTCTCAGAAGGCCACGTGGAAGAATTCTAGAGCATAAAAGAGGAAGAGGAACAAGAGAGAAGAACAGTCTTTTAGTTTTTAAATTTATGTATGTCGTATTTCCTTTAAAATATTTTAAGTAGCTTTAAAATTGTAATTTCAAGTTTAATAATATCAAACTCAAGTATTTCATTATATTTCAACTGTTACCAAGCATCAATTCAAGTTTAAGTTTAAAATTCATGTTTCATGTCCACTGCTTAGATTTTCAATTTTAAAACTCGATCTTAAAGCTTCAATAAGCTTCATTTAGACTCAAACAAGCTTATTTAAGCTTGTTATAGCTTTTATAAGCTTGGAATGCGTTTCAAGCATAATGGTTCGATGGTCAACAAAAGTCAACAGGGAAGGAATTTTGGTTCAAACAGATTGGAAATGGTTTATGGGTGTTGCAGAGATGGATTTGGGTTTGTTTTGGATTAGACTAGTGGTAATGGTTCTGGTTTAAGCTGCACAAATAGCTTGGGAACTTGTAAGATTGTTTCTCATTTCTCATTCAGTTGCAGTTTATGTTTGTGTTTGCAATCTGTGGTCATTGCTAGTTTAATCTTGTTTAAATAGTAGTAATCAGTGTAACTATAGTTAAATTAATCATTGGTCTGTGCTAGTTAAGTAGTTGGGTCATTTAAAGTTAAAATCAGTCCTTATAAAGGGTGTTTGGATTTGTTTGATAACCTATGTTAAAAGCTTGTTTTGTTGTTCATTATTGTTGTTCTAAGTCATATATGTGTCTAATAGCCAATATAAGTCATAAAACTAGGTCCTTGTTCCTTGAAAGTCAAAATTAGTCTTAAAATCATCTTGTCACCATTGTTAATAGTTTGGATTGTAATTCTCATCACATTAGCTTAAAACTAGATAATTTAGCTTAAAATCATCTTCATATAGCTTAATATAACTTATTGAGTCCATAGAATTGATTTAAAATTCACAAAAGTCAATCGCTTAGTGTAATATAGAAAGTCAAATTTTCACTGGTCATTTTGAATAAAACTTAGAATTTTGTGTGTGTTTATTACTAAGTTTCACTCATAAGCTCTAGGATAGTAAACTTGATTGCTTAAGAAAATTATAAAATACTAGTTTACTTTTTATCACTTATTTAGTGCTTATTTTATAGCTTCTTTGAGTACCTTAACCGAGAAAGTGCCATGTGCATGATTTGGTATCCTACTTCATAAGCTCTCACAAAGCTCATTAGTTAGCTTAATTTCGTGAAATTTAGATTTTGAGAAGCCAACCTAGTTGTCTAGCTATCTCGGTGCTTATTTTCCATTTTGAAGCTTATTTAGTTGGTGCGCTCATTGATTTCAATTCTGTCCATTTTTACTAAGTGTATCGCTTAGTCATTGTTCAACAGATTTTTCAAAAGCTTCTCAAGAGCTTATTGGTGTAAGCTAATCCTTGTAAATTAGTTCTTTGGAAAGCCTAGTGGTATACTAGTCTGTTCAAGAGCTTATTTTCATTTTCTAGCTTATTCTAGTGCTTAAAATTAGCTTAAAAGTTCTTGTTAACCAAATATAGTGTATTGTAATGTTGATAATTTGTGCTTATTTATAGCTTAATCAGTGCTTATTTCTAGTTAAATGGCTTTTTCAGTTGTAACGTTAGCTTGTTAACAGATTGTTAGCTTATTCTTAGTCAGTTGTGCTTATTCAATAGCTTAAAAGTCATTTTAGTTTAATCTAGTCCTTATTCATTAAAGCTTACAGTTGAAAAATCTCATCTTATTTCAGTGCTTATTAGTCATTTTTGTAAAAAGTTTTAGTTATAGAAAGTGCTTATTTCAGTGTATAAAATTAGCTTGTAAAAGAAAATTTTGAAAAAAAAAATGTTTACCAAAAAGGGGGTAGGCAGGCTCGAACCTGAGACCTCCCCCTTATGAGTGTGTTTAGTGTGTACCTGGATACCATTGCGCCCTTGGGTCTTTGACTGTCTTAACTTGCACAAACTAATCTCTTATATACGTTTTGTCATTTAAGCTTATACGATTGTTTTAGCTTATTTCGAGCTTATTCATGTAGCTTTTTCAAGTTTTGTATTTTTCATAAATTGGTAGTGTGATTAAGTATTTTACAAAAGTTTGATTTTTCTCATTAATTTTAGTATTTTAAACATTTAATTAGTGTAAAATCTTATTTAATTCATAATAAAAATAAAAAGTCAAAAAATATAATTCTTTTTCAAAAATTTCTTTTGTCATTTAGTACGTAAGAAAATTGATTTTACACTCATAGGCCTTTTATTTCACAAATTTTACGTTTTTGCTTGCGCTCTCGCGTAATTTTTAGATATAACGCTCGGTTTTGTTTTAACTCACGTTTTTAGGTAATTTTAGTACACGTTTCAATTAAAATAGTTAAATTAAGATATTTTGTTTTATAAAATCTAGAAAAATCATTTTTAAAAATAGTGATAGCGTTTATTTAATATATTTTAACTTTTTAATTTCTTTTAATTTGCATTTAAGTCGTTGTAATTTGTAGATCTTTTCTTTAGGTAATTATCCATCAAAAACCTTACTGATCACTATCCTTAGTGATCATTCTATCATCTGATCAAGTGTTTATACACCAATTCATCCTCCGTGGGACTTAACGACCGTGAATCCCTATATTCCTTTGATCTTCATTGTATTAGTGTTTGAGCTGCTTTAAGTTTATTACGGTTAGCCATTCACAAGTGGTTAACTTGTGTAATTAAACTTGACTGCTTAGCACCAATCAAATTTTAGCGCATTGCGGGAGGTCAGAAGCGTGTTCTAAGCATTTTCGAGACCGTGCTTACACATATACCACAGCTTGTAAAAGTTTTACGTAAAGTTATAACAAAATCAAAAGTTCATTAACACTTTTCCTAAAGTGTTAAAAACACCAAACAAAATATAAAACAACAAAACAATCGTAACGTTTTCTAGCTTGTGTTTCTTTTAAGGTGATTCTTAAAGAAATACGACTTGGTTAAACGAGACGATACCAAAATATTGTCCAAAAGTTTTAAACCCATCAAGACAAATCTATACCTTCGTCTTTTCGGTGATACTTAAGATACATAAAATCAACCACCGAAATCAAGGCAAGACACCTACTAACTGGGGTGTGACCATAATAAGTTCCGAACATCGATTTAAAACTTGCCTCTGTGTCCCGTGATTTGGTGTACCTTTTCAAAGAAGCCATTTCATTTGTGATTATTGGTTAAGTTCACTGTTTTGCCTCGCATTTGTTTTGGCGATTTTTATACTTAGTGCATGCGCACTGTTCTTCCAGTTCTACAAGTCCACTTTCGTAACTTGGAAAGATTCCTCGTGAGACGAGGACGTTCGGCTCCTTCACCGTGATCGAGGAACGCCTACCACCACCACCACCGTCAGAATGGCGAAGACAAGCCGATGAATGAGCTTCTCCAAGCACCCATCGAGGGTTACGGAGATGCTATTGTTGTCCCACCATCGTGGGTGATACTTTTGAGCTCAAAACCGGGTTACTTAACTGTAACCCAAAGCCAATTCTATGGTTTTGAGTGGGATGATCCTCATGCACACATTCGATGGTTTAACAAGATTGCATCTACCATCAAGTACAAGAATGTCCCACATGAAGCCATCAAGCTTCTTCGCTCCCATTTTCTAGAGGACAAGCCCGGAATTGGCTTGAGAAACAACCCCTCGCTCCATTGAGACATGGGAAGATCTTGTCACAAAGTTTGTTAACAAATTCTATCCTCCATCCCGAACTACAAGTCTTAAGAATGAGATAATGAAATTCTCTCAAAGATTTGATGAATCATTCGGGAGGCATGGGATCGTTATAAAGACTTGCTCTCAAGTGTCCGCATCATGGTTTTACCGAGTTAATGCAAATGGATACTTTCTACAATGGTCTAAACCGACTAATCAAGACTCTTTAAATGCCTCCGCTGGAGGTAATTTCTTGAGCAAGACCACAAAAGAAGCCTTGCAAATAATTGAAAACAAATCCCGTGTCCGTCCTTTCCGCACAAAGACATATCATATCGAGTCTAATCTTGGACCTTCATTTCATCTCCGTGAGTACATCTAGCACCGATGCTAAGATTGACAAACTCACGGATATTGTTCGAGCCTTGGTTCTTGCTAACCAAAGAAAGTCACTTACACAAGCACCATCATATGGTGAAGTGAAGAAAGTTGAAGTTTGTGTTACTTGTGGTGGTCCTCATGCATACTACAATTGTACCGCCACCGATGGTAGTCCTTTGAAGCTAATGCTATAGCGGTACTTCAAATCAAGGAGGTAATCAATACCGTCCTCAAAATGAACCAAACTACCGAGCTAACACTTATCGAGCACCACCCGGTTTCAACCGAATCCTAACCGAATCGAACCAACCAAGAATGAACCAAGGTTATCAAAACCAAGGTAATTTCTATTCGGACCCAATCAAGGTTTCCAACATCAAGGAAATATTAATCAAAACACTTACAATCGAGGGAATCAATTTCGTGGGAATATGAACCCTAATCAAGGAATTTCGCTATAACCGTAACATACGGCCTCAAATTATCCTCCACCTCCTCCTGTGTCAACATCCGATGAGCTTTAAAGCAATTCATGAAGACTCAAGAGAGACAAACAGTTGTTGGTCGGTCGGATCATTGAATTAAAGAAGTCTTTAAATGATCGACCGGCTCGGTACTTTACCTAGCAACACGATCGCTAATCCGAGGGGCGATGCAAAGGCGATCACAACCGTAAGTGGTACTTCATATGATGGACCCGCTATTCCTACTACTTCTTCTTCTCCCCGAAGGTAGTGGAAAGTGAACTGAGGCGACAAAGGACAAGGAACTTCCTACTAATAACGGAAGTACCAAAGAATGTCCATCCTCGGTTGTCCGAAACCAAAATCCAATCCAGAGTTGTTTTTGAACCTCCGTAGCTCCATTGGTAACCCCAAATCTAAAACTTCTATTCCTTACCCATCACGTTTACATGAGCAAAGCTCATGAGAAAGCTGGTCAACAAATGGAAAATTTTTCAAATTTTCCAAGAACTACATTTTGACATAAGCTTTATGGATGCTATCATGTTGATGCCCAAGTTTGCATCAACTCTCAAACACATGTTAAGCAACAAGGAAAAGTCGTTTGAAATGGATAAACTCCTTCGAACGAACCGCTCTGCGATTATCTTGAAGAAGCTTCCGAGAAGCTTGGAGATCCCGGAAAGTTCCTCTTACCTTGTGTATTTCCGTGAATGGTTGAATGCTTTGCCTTAGCCGATCTTGGTGCAAGCATAAACCCGATGCCTCATTCAAGATGGAAGAAACTTTCTTCCGGACCTTACTCCTACATGCATGACTCTCGAGCTTGCAGATCGTACAATATCCCGTCCTCTTGGGATTGCAGAGGACGATTGTGAAAGTAGGAAAGTTCCATTTTCCGGTGACTTTGTAGGTGTTGATTTCGATGTCGATCCACGGGTTCCTCTCATTGTTGGAAGAGGATTCACGAGAACGGGCCGTGCTCTCATTGATGTATTTGAGCAAGAAATCACATTACGTGTTGGTAATGAAGTCGTCACCTTTAACCTTGATCAAACTTCGAGGTACTCCGCAAACTATGATTCCGAGTCGGTTAACCGAATAGATATCATTGATGTTGCTTCAAGAGTACTCTCAAGAAGTTCTTGGTTATTCTCATAATTACGTGAGTGGGGATCCCACCACATCTTCTCAACCTATCATAGCCAATTCTACCCTTCTCTCACTCCGTTTGAGGAAGCGACTTCATCTTGGAAGAAATTGAAGCATACTTGGCTAGTGATTCTGCTCCATGGGAAATTGATCACGCCCAACCGACATCGAGGGAACATACTTCATTGAGAAGTTGCTTAAAGATGATCACTCATCAACCCTCACACTAGTGATGCATTGGAAGAGATTAATCACCATGAGATTAATCCAGAGGAGATATTCTTATTCTTGAGAAGTTGTTAAATCAGACACTTCTCCTCCACTCCCTCCCGCCAAACTTCATAACAAGGAAGTCAAGTCATTGAGAAAATCAAGAATTTCAAGTCGAACTTAAGGACTTACCACTCATCTTGAGTATGCATTCCTTGAAGGTGATGATAAATTGTCTGTAATTATTTCGAGATTTGAGTAAAGATGAAAAGATCGCTCTCATAAAGGTCTTGAAGTCACACAAGCAAGCAATTGCTTGGAAACTCTCCGACATTAAGGGTATTAACCCTAATTTTGTACTCACAAAATCTTGATGGAGGATGACTTCAAACCAGAAGCTCAACATCGTAGAAGAGTAAATCCAAAATCCATGATGTTATCAAACAGAGGTTATCAAACTTTTGATGCGTGATTGATTTACCCAATCTCGTGATAGTCCTTGGGTTAGCCCGATTCATCGTGTTCCTAAAAGGGTGGCATAACTGTTGTCACGAATGAAGAAAACGAGTTAATTCCAACTGGGCTGGTTACGGATGGGTGTGTGTATTGACTATCGAAGTTGAATGACGCCACCAGTAAAGACCATTTTCCTCTACCCTTCATGGACCGGATGCTTGAGAGATTAGCAGAAACGAATACTATTGTTTCCTTGATGGTTTCTCGGGTTACTTTCAGATCCCCATTGATCCACGTGATCAAGAGAAGACCACATTCACCGCCCATACGGAACTTTTGCCTACAAACGATGCCTTTTGGCTTATGTAACGCTCCCGCATCGCTCCAACGATGTATGATGGCCATATTCCACGACATGATCGGGAAACAATGGAGGTGTTTATGGATGACTTCTCGGTCATTGGGATTCATTTCAGACATGTCTCCCATTTAGACAGAATGCTAAAAGGTGTGAAGACACCAATCTCTGCCTAAATTGGGAGAAGAGCCACTTTATGGTCAAAGAAGGCATAGTCCTTGGCCATAAGATTTCCAAAATGGGATTGAGGTTGATAGAGCAAAGTCGATGTTATTGCTAACCGCCTCATCCTACTACCGCCAAAGGTATTAGGAGTTTTTGGTCATGCTGGGTTTTATCGTAGATTCATACAGATTTTTCTAAAATCGCCGCCTATGACCCATCTTCTTGAAAAAGAAGCTCCTTTTATCTTCTCTCCCGAGTGCATCAAGCTTTTGAAACACTAAAGAAAAAGCTTACAAGCACCCATTCTAGTTGCCCCGATCGGGATTTACCTTTGAGCTCATGTGCGATGCAAGTGATTTTGCTATCGGTGCAGCCTTGGGGCAACGCAAAACCAAGCATTTTCACCTATCCACTACGCAAGTAAAACTATGATCAAGCTCAAACCCATTACACCACTACGAAAAAGAACTATTAGTCGTGGTGTATGCGTTTGAAAAGTTTCGCCATACCTCATCTTGACCAAATGCGTGGTGTATACGGATCACTCGGCTCAAATATCTCTTTGCAAAACAAGATGCAAAGCCGAGATTGCTCCGCTGGGTTCTCCTCCGCAAGAATTTGATATCATTATACGTGATAAAAAGGAGCCGAGAACCCAGGTCACGATCATCTGTCCGATTAGAGAACCTCACCAAGATGTGTTCGAGAGAAAGGAAATAAATGAAACATTTCTCTCGAGACACTCAATGCGTTTCTTTTCGTGGAGACTCTTCTACCCCATGGTTTGCTGATTTCGCAAATTACCATGCGGGTAACTTCATAGTGAAAGGATGTCGTCCCACGTAAGAACAAATTCTTCAAAGATGTTAAACATTACTCGGGACGACCCTACTTGTTTAAAATTTGCGCGGATCAAGTCATCAGCGATG